>KN503910.1:0-14598 GCA_000787155.1 Scartelaos histophorus | reverse complement strand
TATCTTGACATTTAGGTTAGGGCAGTTAAAATAGTGTTTATAATGTCAGCTTGGAATGAAAAGGCATCTGGCTTATTTTACAGTCAGGAGGAATGAAGTTGGAGGTAAACATGGTCTCACTGTCATCAGAGTCAACACAGCCTGAGTGAGTCACAACTCTTACTACATAGGCTACTTATACAATTTTGGTTAGACTTTTTATTCAATACTCTCTTGTTGTTCATGTCATGCATTTGCTCACACAGTTTATTTATAAGGAGTCAGTAAATCAACCTCATGGAATTGTAAATCATGAATGTCATTGTAACAGAAAAATATACTATAAGTATGCTTGTGATTGGGGATATAACAACCTACCTAGGTGCACTATGTAATATTTCTGTGTAAACATGTGGCAGGTTTCCACGATTAAAGTTACAAGTTACAAGTTACATTAAAGTGACACATAGATACATACTGCATCTTTAAGCATGGGGAATGCAAATTCATCAGTGTTTAGACTACTAACCATACAATACTAAAATTTACAAATTAGGCCTGCCTGCTCCATTACATGCATGAGTCTTGCACTCTCTATGGCCCACGTCTTTGTGTTCACACATGTCAAATGCCAAGAGATACTACGCATAATGAATGCATTATAGATTGAACATAATTAAAATAGATTGTGTTATTGCTGCCAAAATCCTTCTAGGTTACTCTTTGCTTTAGATTTTCCTGCCAGAAGCCTTTATGACTCCACTAAAATAATTTTATATTATACAGGACACTTTAGTTAAGTAGTATGTGTTATTATTTTGACTTGACCTGCCAATTGCTATCCTACGTCATTCTGTTTGCATAATGGAGACACACTTGACCCATTTACAGTAAACCATGGTAAGATATGGTCTCTTTGATGCAACATAATCAGAGAACTTGTTATGGGCGAGATCTGCTGCTCACAGAATGAGGAGAGCCTGTCGTCCTCCAGTTAAACAGTTAGTAATAAATAAAGACCGGACCATATATGTGCATATCCTTTCCACAGTCCTATGGAAACACATCACCTGGAGGCATGACCTCTCGACCTTGTCTTGTCACAGCACTCTGAGCATGAGACAACGCTTTCAGATTTACAGGGGAGGAGATGCTGTTCCCGGGTCGGCTGCAGTGTCTCATTTGACCATAATAGGCCTTGCGCTGGTTGAAAAAGTGTTGCGGGTAATTGAAGTTTCCCCGAGCAGCAAAAAGAAGATCTGTTAAGCCCAGTAGGCGTTTAACAGGTTTTGTGAGGTATACACAAGTGTGGTTGTCAAGGTAACGGGGAAAACTCTATGAGCTTGTGAAGCAGAAAAAGTGTCTTCTCTGAGAAATAGAGATGAATCTCCCAAGACAAGAGACCTATCGTTCAAGGCAGCAGATCTTACCTTTTATATCCCTAAGGATGAAGCCAGAAATACTTTCTTTTTTATCTTGTAATCTTTTATAGTGCCTATCTGAAGAGGCAACAAGTTCTAGGTAGCTGTTTATATTACTAATCAGCCATCTGATATAGCCTATACAGGCCTATATATACACACACGCACACGCGCGCGCACACACACACACACACACACACACACACACACTCACACATATATATTTATTACACTTGAATGATGATCAAGATGATCTACAAGTGGAGATGAGGTTATAAATATCTAGTATATTCTATATGTCAATGTTGAAGGTTTGGTTATATGAGAATATCATTTATGATATAAAAAACTGCAAAAAGAGCTGATTAAAAAATTGAGAAAAAATGCATGTTGTAAACTTCAAATAAGGGTGTAAAGTGATATTGTTGTACTATTGTTGGTAAATTTACAACCATTTCACATTTATCTGATCCTTACCTTTGACATGTGTGACAACCTCTGAAAGGAAATAGCTAATAGTAAAAGATAATTATTTAATTGTTTAAATAATAAAAAAAAAATATTTCAATAGTGGCAAAGTCAAATAGTAAAAGTAGAATAGTCAATAGTAATAGTCAAAGTAAAATATGCTAAATCCACTTTGTGTGTCTATGTGCCATGGCAGCGGTAAATATTGATGTTTGCCATTACAGTAATAAATATCTGGTTGTACTCAGTTGTAGCTTGATATTGAACCCAGGACTGGACCTGAGCCCCTTCCATTAATTTGGCTATTTCAGCAAGCATTTGCCACATAGCAATGATCCCTGCAGCTGTCCCATGCTTTGTCAACTCCCATTAGGCCTTGAAGGGGCCTCTGGATAATACACCATGACCTCACTTATGCAACATATACATTGTCTTTTTATCCAGAATATTAAGGACAACTTGCTTTTTAAACTTTTGACATTTGACACATAGTTTATATAACATACAAAGCAGAATTGATGTTGTGTGCTTTTCTGTTTTTCCAGTTCCACTAGAACTATACATTTTACAATATAGAAGGCCCAGACTTATTTTATCTATAAATTTGATTAAAGCCCTGATTGTAATTGTATTTGTGTAGCTGATTTGGCTATACAGAATATCAAAAACCTCTCATTAGCCGTTTGTCTGTACTGTCACTTAAGCACTGGTACTTCCCCTTTATCAGTCTCACTCCTCTGCAAGTGCTCTGCTTACCCACACAATGTGCTACATCACCCGCCTCTGTGCTTCTTCCATCTCAATCCTGGTTTCCAACTACTGTCCACTCACTGTACCACCCTCTGTACCATATTTTTCTTTACAAAGGAGCATTAAAAGTAGAAGTAGATTTCTAATCAAATAATATTAAATATTTTGTTACAGTTTTGCCACTTTACTGTATTTAAAAGTTGGAAATGTTGGAAAAACTTGAATTTATATTTTTTAAATTATATTGCTATATTCAGTGATAGTAAAAATTTGCTCCACTGTATTACCACTCAATCTGTTTACTGTTGTAAGTACCTCTGATTACTTTGTGAGTTTATGTATGTAGTGCATTAACCCTATGTGTTAGTTATTCTGTTCTCTATGGGAGTGAAGACTGTGCTGGTGGGAAGCTCCGATGGGAAAGTGGGCCAGTGGTTTGAGCCCTCCACTGGAGAGCTCCATAAAAGGTCTGAAGAGATGATGTCGTGGACTTTCTCCTTCCCCCCTGATGTTTTCTCTCCAGAGGAGAAGCCCAGCAGTGAACAGAGAGACAGACTCTGGCCAAAGTCATCTTGCATATCTAAGAAAAACTGATGACTTAATTTAGCTGAAATCAAAGTATCAATACGATAAACTATCCCTTCTATAAACAATATAACTTTAAAGTTCTGAAAGTATGTCTAAGAGGAACTTGTTTGAAGTATTTTAGGGTAAAAATGAGGAAGAGGTTAAGAGTCCAATGCAACAAGACATTTCTACTTTGCCCAAGTTTTGTTTTAGTGAAACATGTTTATCTGAATAGAACTCAAAATCTTCATGCCGATGTCACAGTTTTATTGATAAAAACAGCCTATATGGTTAGGTAGCTACCTCAGATAATATACTTTTAATTATTTGGCCCCTTGTAATAAAAATAATAAAAACACAATAACTCTTTAGAAAATTCATTACTTTTGTTATAAAGTACTGACAATGCTTTTTCCACAGCTCTTTTAGCTGAAGTACATAATAGTGGCATTTAGTTTCTAACCCATTACAGACCCCAGCACAGTTCCAGATTTGTCCTATTATTAGCCATCTTCCTTGAGGAAACAAGGTCGCTCCAACACTCTTGTCTTATTGGGCTGTCACTGCTTCAACATCCCATAGGTCTGGTGCTTACACTGTGTCACTGTCCATATAGACATACCTGATATAATGTTCCTAACCTTTTAATTTGGCTAGTTCAATCAAGCACCTATTGTTATTGGGTTTGGCACAGACATAGACAATCAAGTAAGTGGTGCTCTAGCTGCAGTGCTCCTGATGAAGTAAAAGTGGCTAGCCTATTTCTGTCCAATGTCTAACTCTCAGCTGTTGCCTACATAATACTAGATCACCTCACAAACTCACAAATTACCAATCCTCCCAGAAAGACCCTTTTGTCTTTTATATTGTGTGTAACAGAAATGGTGTACTGACATATTTCCTTCCATGTTGACCTTTTTGGAATCATTTGCATTTCCCCTTGTATGAATATGAGTTCACTCAATTTCTCCATAGTTAAAGTTGTCATCTGAGGAGTTCTAAAAATGCCTTGTAGTATATAGGTGATAGGTGGGGATAGAAAATATGAGTTGACTGAGTGGTTGTGATAGATAGTGTTTTTTGTTTGTTTCATTATGGTAAAAAATAATATGCCATGACAATTTCTGCACTATAATGTCATCACATTACAAAGATTCAAGGTATCAAAATAATCATTAATAATAGTAAATAATAATAGATATTGATAAATACGTAATCTTAGATAATTTTTACCATAATAAATTGCTATTTTTGTCTTTTTGTGTTGTTGCATGGGACCTGAACAGGAGAAGAGCGTGGTCTTGGTAAGCCCACGAGAGACCACTATCTGGCTCCTCTCTGATGGGACCAAAGTGTCAACACTTCAGAGGGCAGGCTTCTGAAAAACTAAAATGGATAACATAATCTGGCATTATTACTCATATAATACTGTTATTTTGCATTACATAATGACTTTCAAATTATGTGTGAATAACGCAAGTAGGCAATAGGGTGAAATATATATAGGGCTATAGGGCCAGATCAATAGTTGAAGAAGCCATACAAAGATGTGGACTGGATGTGCCACCTCTGTGTGAAAACTACCCGTAAATTTCTTATGTAATATTTTCAAGAGCCCATGTCTTATTTGGTACTCATGGTGTGTAAGGATTACCCTGCTCACTCTCCCCTTATAATCTGCAGATGATGACGTTATACTGCAGCTGCTGAGATGCAGTTCTCGCGAGACTTTGAAACAACTATCCAGACGCCCTCTGCCTTTCGCTCGCAGCGATCCCCCCCTCCTCGCCTGCCCTCCCTTCCCACGCCCCAGTGCGCTGTGGGATAGTGGCACTATAAAGTATATCCTCTCTCGGAGAAAGATAAGAACCCCGAGACAGGAGGGGGATGAAGATGGCGGACGCCAAGCAGAAGAGGAACGAGCAGTTAAAGCGATGGTTGGGCTCGGAGACGGATTTGGAGCCTCCTGTTCTGAAAAAGAAGAAGACGAAGGTGAAGTTCGATGATGGCGCCGTGTTTCTGGCCGCCTGCTCAAGCGGCGATACCGAGGAGGTGCTCCGTCTGCTGGACCGGGGCGCTGACATCAACTACGCCAATGTTGACGGCCTCACAGCTCTCCACCAGGTTTGTGGTTAACTTCATTGGATGTACAAAACACTCGTTACATCGACAGCTCCTCACAGCACAAATGTCTGCTTGTCCTGGAACACCTGTCAAATGGAAGCCATTCTCCTCCTGTTGTTTACCTACTAACCAAAGTCGTCCATTTCAAGACAATCCCCTACACTCCCCACCTGATGATGGTAAACTTAACGTGTGCTCAGTGGTCACCTGCGTGTAGTTATTAGTAAAACGAGGACAAAGCAACAAACTAATATGTTTGCCTCCCTGTACACTTCATTGCACAGTACAAACTAGCTAGCCTGTCCCATAGCCATAGCTAGGACCAGCTTATGTGCTGCAGATTGTAGTCTTGTTGTGTTGTAAAGTATTGTTAGATCAAGATTTCAAATACACAGAAGACAGTTGTTTTGATCAACTCTGCTTTCGTGTATTTGAGTGGAAATGCCAACAGTATATCTCTTTTAGTTCGTTCCTTCTGGAGACCCAAATATTTTCCACAGCCATGGCTACAATCGGGCTATCGAGTTGGAAGTTGTGTTGGTAAATCCTACCGTCACCCAGTTTCTTGTAATGCTTGTGATGCCTTTACACTTACCACAATATGTAGGCCTATTGCATTTGAGTCTATTGGTAGTTCATGATAGGGGCTGTCGACAATAAAAACAGACTGAATCGTTATTTCGTGTTGGCTACATAAATAGTAAGCTAACGTAGCGAACAAGCTAAGCTAAGAGGAGCTAGCATTTTAGAGTAGTGCGGCATATTTTCTACAGAAATATTTGTCTGCCAATATACCTAACCACGCCATTCGTGTTTTTGGTGTATTTGTTATTTTGACAAAGTGCCGCAATAAATGTTGTAATCTGGCTGAAATCACGGATTTAGCAAAATGCTAGCTAGCTGTGTCGGCCCTTTATTTGTATCCGATCAGAATAAAAACATAAATAGTTAATCCCACAAACTATGATCTTGTACTATACTAAATATACTACCCTCAAATAAAATACCATGCGTCTGCGGCTAATACAAAATAGATCTTAGATCTGTTTTCTTAATTGTATTATCAAAACTCGTGTGTAAAGCGTTAGCTAGATATTCACCTTAAACGAGTAATTTTGGCTGTTGATCGTGTCTCTAAGTTCCATTTGCTGTGCTGTTTAATTTGTGAGAATTCAGCTTTGTGCCACCAGCTACAGAGATCTATTTTAGTTTAAACTGCATTGTAAGTTTTAATTTCATGATAATAAATCATATCATTGTTACATTGATTTAAAAGCTACCACTAGGAAATACTAGCTTCAATTATTCAATTATTGCTTATGGCAACATGTCTGGTCTTGTAAACTTGCATATTAATCATTTCTAGCCCACTGTTGTACAGGTGCAGTTTTAAGTTTCACTTCAAGCATTATTTATTGCCATCGCAGGGTTAACACTATTAAGATCTCCAGCTGCACATACTGTACATGTTTAAAGTCAAATAAGAAGTCAGTGTTCCTCCATTTTATAGTGCTTTTCATTTGAAGATGATTGTTGCAAAATGTAGAGATACCTTTATGAAGCACCGTTAAGCTCTGTAGGAAATATGGACTTAATTATTTTGAAATGTAGTAATGAGCTATAACGGCTCTCCAAAGTGTTCCTGATCTAGCTACATGACACTTCCAACTTGTGGTAAATTGCATTTTATTAAATTCTTCAATTGATCCTCCCCAATTGATGGATCCATGAAACTGCCAACCAGTGAGGATGACCAGTGCACAACTGTTGACTCCCTTGCCACAAGTTCATCCAAACTGTGTTTCAAGAGGATGATGCTATGTTTGGGTATGAGTCAGAGTCTGGACTTTGTAGTGTTATCTTGTCATAATCTCACATTTGGGCTAGTGCCTCTCTTTTGTGAGTCACCAACCTTCTGTCATATCAAAAATAACTTATTGTTAATGGACTGTGTTCCATAACATAAGAAACACTGCAAACTACTTATTATTTTCATATTCCTACACAGCCAACCAAAACCCTTAAAAAGATCAAATTTGTTAAAAATGAGCATTACTCTGTATTTCCTGAAATCTGATGAAAGTGTCTGGATTCTGGTGGACAGTGTGAAGGTGTCCCACAATCTCAGTAATAGACCAGTGAAGATCCTGGTGGCTAAACTTGTCTCGGAGGGTAACATTCCTGATCCTGTTGTCGTAGCCTGTGCATTCCTCACATGACAGTCGCTGGAAACCATGGCAAAGAGAGAGACAGCAGACATTCCTCAGCTGTCACCTAAGCCCCTCCCTCAGGAGCTGGCTTGTGCCATAGGGTGTCCAGCCCCAGCTGACTGATGCCCGCTGAGCTCCACATCTGCAATAATGTTAAGGGAACTCTCCCCTGAATGACCTGCTCCTGAACCGGTTCTTGCAGTGATCAGACACATGTGCTGACCGCTGCCACTATGCTTATGGTCGAACCTGTTGAAAAGTCTCTGATGACATTATACGCCCTCATTATTGGCCTGGCTTGATGAACATCGTCTCCATGACAACTAAGAGAAGGTTGTTGCTCTTGTGTTGGTGGATTTGCATCTGCCGTGTTGAGTGGGAGTTGCATAACAGACTGAAAAGTGAAACAGTCACTGGCACTGCTTTGCAGCTGAGAAGCAAATCAACATCTTGAACGTAATGAACGGCTGCAGATCAAGAGTTGTATGAAAGGATCCACTTGTTCTTTTTCTTCAAATTTAACCCCAGACTAAAGTGCAGTTGCATGTTCTGTTGTAGTGACTTCAGGATTCTCAGCTGTGCTGTAAGGTGCAGTTGATCATTGTGATGGAGTAAAACAAATGTATTGTGCACATTCTTATATAGACATTGGTTTTCTTTTTTTAATCAGTCGTCTTTGAAATAAATGCCTCCATATTGAGAACAGAACAAGCAAAAGACACAAAACCTAATGTACAGCATGTAAAATATGTTGTTATGCAAAATTTAAACCAAAAGCTTGAGTCACTGATGTAATCTGTACAAATGACAGTGACACACAATAATATCGAAAGCTGATGTTTTGATGTTCTTATTGACATTTGGACTATTGTGCTATTACATATGAAGATGTTTGCAGTCTCTGCTGGTCTTTTGTGTCTGTGTTGTATATTGAAGCACACACCAGAATACAGCTTAATTATTCATGATGATGTTGAATTTGGGTTATTTTGCCCTTTGTCTGAGCTGTGTCTATAGTACATGAATTACATTATACGTTTTTAATCAAAACACACCAATATTGAGCAGCTGTAAGACAATTGTGTGAATAATGTGACACATGAATGTTCATATTATACCTGTGTGTAATGGGCACTTTGTCTGTGCCTCACTGTTCTCTTCTAACCCCATAATCGTCAGAAGGAAGTTGTTGCGTTTGCTGTCAAGTTTCTCATTGCTTGTGTGACATTCTGCTTTTTAGATTAAGGCACTTCTCTTTTTACAATCTAGAGCTAATGTTATTTTGAAGATGAGTTGACTGCACCATTAAAACATTAGATACAAAATACATTTTAAGTTGAGCTATAATACTTTGCCATTGTTTTAGTTGCAACAAAACAATGAGCTGACATTAGACCCAAAACTCATATTAACCTGAGTTTGAGAGTTAAAAGGGAGGGCTTTAGTGCAGGTTAGAACTGGTTCACCCAGGGTCGTTGGAGAATTCCACAGTCTGGAACTGGCTGCCACGTAGAGCTAAGCTAACTACACCAATGTGCACTTGACCCTGCCCTAAAGGCATTTGGCTCCATATTGTGTCAGGGATTGCACTAGGCTATAGAGGAGGGAGCTGTTGTGGTGAAATGCTTTGTTTGTTTGCCTAATTGTTGTTCTGTCTTTGCCTCATAAAAGAGTGTAGGATGTGTCCAGGTGCCCACCAGATCTGGGGAAGCTCAGGCCCAGTCTGTGCAGTGTAGTGTTGAGTGTAGGTGCTGCAGATGCTTGTGGGATGACCTCAGCTTGTTATTTCCCGCCCCGTGGCCTAGTGTCTGTCTTCCACTTTAGGCAGCTTGTCTTAATGCCGCCTCACTGTTTGTTGGCAGCAGTCTCAAGCCTCCTGCAGGGATTTTTATAAGCTGTTTTTGAACACCTCAACACCTGGAACAGACACAAACAAGTGTTTATTGTCACTGTCCATCCACCACCAAGTCATGCATCATGTTCCTGTGTGGTTTAGCACCTTCAGTGTTGATTGAGATTTCTGTCTTATTATTAGTAGGTAGTTTAATAGTATACTAATAAAGTGACAACAATACTAATAAAGTGACAACTTAATAGCCTGTTGATTTTATTTCCTGAACATAAACTATATAGACATTTAATCATTGAAATTGAACACTAAAGTCTGAACTCCAAGCTATATGCTTTTAGAGAACTGGCTGTAGACCTCTTGTTTAGAAACACCCAAGCTGACAATTAGAAATGACTTAATCTTAATCTTGATTGATATTTGATCAATTGCTCTGCCCTGCTCAAACCCTAAAATGTGAATGCCTCAGAAGTAAAGCATCACAGGAGCTTGGTGTTCCCACATCAGGTGCTTATAAAAGGTCCATTGGAAAAATAGACATTAAAATGGGGAGAAAGATTTGAGGCACTCTGATTTGAAGTAAAAATCCTTTATTTTGAGAGGGACATACCAAGGCGAACACAATCGGGTATATTTTGTGAAACCTCAGTACAAAACTGTGCCAGTGGAAAAAGTACCAGTACGTTTAGAAGTTGTGAGTTTTAATACAATTCATTGATTGTTTACAATAGATGTATTTTTTGTTTTGTTTTGTTTTGTAGGTCCTCTATAAACTTTAAAAGTGTTGGTTATTTGTGTCTGCTTTTATGATGCGTACTATATATATTTTTTGTACTATTAAGCTTCATCACTGCCACTTGTTTCAAGGTACTTATTCTTTACTCATTACTTGCTCTGATGAAGGCGATGAAGCACGTTGCTATGTCCCGCACATAATGAAGGATTTTTTTTACTTCAGAGTGCCTTGAATCTATTCAGTTTTATTTGGTTGATATCATTTGCCTCTTGTCTTAAACTCTATACAATCTCAAAGTGGGTATCTTTAATATTAATATTACCTAAATTGCTGAGGTTTGTGTGCAAAATCAGATATATCTAATCCAGTGTTAAAGATGGCGATTGTGTTTTTGCTTTAGACAAAATGCTTAGCACATTCTGGCATTCTAGCAACCTGAAATGAAACCGGGTCTCTGTCATGTGACTATTTTTAAAAACTTGAACATGCGTTTTATCAAATGCACATGGTTTAAAATGTAAACAGTTGTGCATTTGCATAGATTGTAACATAAACAACATTGTTTATTGGTAATTAATTCTTCTCCCACTTAATTCTTGTGTTGGAGTGAGAGATGCCCTGAAGCTGAGATTTGTATCAGATATTAGTCCAGCAGATCTTGTATTGGTAACTGTAGATTTAAGTTGATTATTTGGTTGGAGGTTTTTGTGTCTGCGCTCTCAAATTAACAGATTCTAATAAAGAGATGGACCTAAATGATAATAATCACTAAAATGTCCTGTAATGAACATATTATACAAAGCTCTTACGCTTTGTATAATATATAACTCACTTTTGAGTTAGTGAAAATTACTTTTAATTTCAGTTCTGGGCTTTTTGTAATCACTTGCTGTAATAATTAGTTAATTTGAATGGCTGTAGGTCTGTAGTTGTTTAGTCAATTAATTGGTCAATGGTGTCTTAGTCGACTAATCATTTTGGTGGGATTTTAAGAATTTGTACGGGAGAAGAGTGTTAGTGAGTGAATGAATTAGCTGACAAACCTTGGTAGGTTGTAGGTAATACATGATGTATGCAGATTTAAAAAAAGTGAAATAAGATGCTTCAGTATTATTGCATGTAGGCTTGTAAAATATTTTGGGACATATTTTACATGACCACCTTGTTACACATGTTTTTGGCATTAACTATTTAAATGTTTCAGATCAGTGATATGCTCTTCATTCTGTGGTGTGTCGTTTACTGATGGTAGGAGGGCTCAGGGTCCAGAGAGGAACAGGAAGTGACTGTTTATTTTTCTCATTTCCTCTTTGAGGCTCCATTCGTGAGGCTGTGTCTCCATTGGCTCGGCTGTTGTCCCTGCAGCAAGTCCCTGTTCTCAGAGCTTTATATGCAAACATCTGTGTACTCTGCTGCAGCTAATAAAACACATCATTTCCTTTAGATCATTTAACCACAGTCAATATTACTGGTATTTAAAGAATGCTCTGTGGTTGTATAATCCACGTGCAGAAGCATGGACATGTTGTGCTATAAATTAGTTTAGAGTAAATTTGCATAGGCACTGTCATGTCCCCAAAAACTAATACAACAAAAAATTGTAATCAATGATGAATCAATGATTTGATTAAGAAGAAATTACAATACGTCTATTGCACAAAAGGTGATTTAAAATTTGTCTTATTTTTTTTTCTATTAATAGGTGGTAGAAGACCTACCATTACCTGACCTTTATTCATGCTTACCTCTCATTCAAACCACCTATTGCTTTGGGCTTTTCAAGTACAAAGGTTTTATATGGTATAGTATATAGACTATTTAGTTTTGGTTGTAATGCAGAAGCCTATGTCATATATACATGGTCAGGATGAGTCCAACATTTTTTCCCTCTCCCCTCTTTACTTGGGAATCCCAGGGCCATATATGGCCGTGCTCAGTAGCAGCAACAGCCACAGTGCAGTGTGAGTGTGTGAGAGAGTGAAGAAGGGGACCCAGCTGGTCACACTCTGCCCCTCCCCTCCCCCTGTGTTACCCTGTGGCCTCCTGAACTCTGCCAAATGCACAGGAGCCGCTGCTCTTTGTCCCAGACATAAACACACTGCAGCCACTGAACATAGTGCCATGGTCTGGAGTCACCCCACACTCATGTGTACGAGTGCTGTATATGTGAATGTGACACCAATCTTTGCTCGGGTAGTGTCATAGTGTCATACAGCAGAAGATGTAATAGAATCCCACTCAACACTAGGTTAGGACAACAGTTTTCTCATGATCCAGTAAATATTATAGTACATTGGACTCAGAAGAACAAAAGTGATTCCTCTGATAATATGGTAATTTAGCATTTTATTCAATTACAATTAATATTTTCTGTTCAAATAGATAAAACTAGAACATAAAATGGAAAAATGCCTTTATGAAGCTGATATCATACGTACTGGTGCACTTGTATGTATCATAAGGGCCGTATTGTTGCATCCCTGACTTGAAATAAGCTTTATTTGTCATTTGATCCATGCTTGAGGCAGTTTCTGTTTCTGGGGGGACCCATCAGAAACAGAAACTGCCTAGAGATTTCTCTAGACCTTGTTCAGGAGTCAGGAGTTATCCTTTCTAGTTTAAGAGAAAACACCAAGCAGCCCAACATGAGACCTTGTTTTGAAAAACAGAAAATGTGTGTATACTATACTCTTGTATACTATTGAGGTATGGGGAATGGCTTGCTTTGGATAAAAAATATAATTAATTAATGGATTATTTTAAATTGTTCTTATTAATAACAAGTAAATGTGGCTAATCATGGTTTTGAAAGTTGGTAAGTTTAGCCATGATCTCATTTTAGATGATCTCATTAAAGAACAAATTAATGTTTTGTTTTTGTTTTTTCTCCAGGTGATTTGTGACACATGAGCAAATGCATTTCTCATACATGCATTTCTCAAAGTTTGAAATCTGGAGCAAACTATATGCCTTTAAAAAAAATAAATTCTGTCACAGGATTGAAGGAGGATTTAAAAACTCTTAAGCTGATCATTGCGATCTGTAAATGGTGTCACCACAATACACTGCTATGGTCCACTCCTGCACCTTCATGTCTTTGTCACTCATCTTTAGTTTGAGTTTGTTACATCCCAGCTCCTCTCTCTCCGTGCTCTCATACTTCTATGCAGCCAGTGAAAAGGAATTCCTTTTGTGGAAGTGGCTGCGCGCTCTGAGCCTGTGACGTAGTGTGAGGAGTGGCTAGAGCGCTGATGCCTGAAGCCCCAAGGCTAAGAGTATTACTTATCTGGGAATTTCTGCTCTGGTATGCTAGCTCAAGTCCGGCTCGATAGCTGCACCGCTGTTAAAAGGAGAAAATGTGGTACATTGAATCTTAATAATGCAAATTTAGGTGAAGAGTATAGAAAATAATGCTTCAAAAGTGCATCACCTAAGCATAATGCGCCCAAGTCATCTACACGCTTCTCTCCATGTCCAGTCTCTATTTAAGCTGTTGTCAATCTGAAGCAGGATAATGCTCAGGAGGTAAATGACTGCAGTGTTGTTTGTGTGATCAGACAAACAGCCTTTTTTTTCTCTCATTGTTATCCCATGATTTGAGTACACATTCAACAGCATGGACAATGGCAACACTAAAGAGGAGACTGTCAAAGACTTGTTTTCTTATAACTTTGAGTGTGGATGATTCACCACCTGTGACGTGCTCAATTTTGTCAGCATTTTTTCTCTGGCCCCCTGCATGAACTCAAGTAGCTGCCAAATGTCGAGGAGCAGTGACACGGCACATAGTTGGACAATTTTGGTAGAGTGCAACATGTGACATTAAGTTGTATGCATTAGTTGGCCTTAAATATGTCAATTTTGACCATATTCACTTTGGTATGTAATAATATTATAAAGGCCTGTTATTATGTTCATTTGCACAAAGACATTTGATTTGACCCTTCCATATTAAAGTTATTGGTACACTGCTACAGTTTGATCTTCCAGTTGAATATGCACTGTAGTTGTTTGTTGAGAACAGTATTAACAGCAGTCACAAAATCATTACTAATCTCAGAATCCAATCCACCAAGTAAACACTTACAAAGCCGCATATTGGAGAAGGGTTCCAAACATAGAAACTCCTTTTCTAGTTTGTTTATAGTGAACAGATGAAAGTATTGTACACACTCTCCTTTTGAAGCTATTTGTTTGTGGCTGAGGGGAATATCCACTGAGAGGTGCTCCACAGTTGGACAGTGCACACACTCATTCTGTCCAAATATGAACACTTGTGCTTATATTATATTTACCTGCTTGTCTTTGTTTGATTAACCTCATATAGTTAATGTTTTAGTCAAGCTCCAGAAAACGCGTGTGCTGCTGCTGTTCTGTGTTGGTTTTAGGTGAGTAGAACAGGATTACAGCCATTGTCGCTGGTTTCTAATAGGGGTGGGTGACATATCGAATATACTGAGATATATTTAACTCGATATGGATTTTGACATATCG
>JACN01004583.1:0-18876 GCA_000787155.1 Scartelaos histophorus | reverse complement strand
TATTATATATATATATATTATATATATCACTTTGCAGTGTGGAGTGTGATACAAGTCTCACTTTTGTACTGTGTTTTTGCAGCTCAGTTAAAGGCAAATTGCAATAACGATCAATGATGCTAATGGTTTTTTGTCTTATGCAAAGTAACTCTAAAAGGTGCTGTTGATGAGACAATACCAACATGTTTATATAAAATACACTGAAAAGAACTGTAATACACTTGGGCACAGTATGAATAGATCTGTCCACCATCAGATCATCACAAGAGAAAACATTATATTACAAATCAGCAAAATAAAAGATGTTTCCAAACCTGTGGAAAAAGTGGCCTCTCGTCTCGTTTGAACTTGATGCAGTCTGAGATCAGCCTCTTCATGGACTTTGGAGACGTACTGTACAGTTTACTAAGATCTGGGGACACGAAGCCTCTGCCAACCATAAAGATGATCTGAAAGCAAACAAATGAGTCTGTGTCAAAGTGCGGATGATTAAAAACATAATTATAATACAGTATAATTATAATGGTTTTAATCATCCACATCCTATTGGATTTCAACGTTTTAACATAGTTGAAATTACAAAAAAAAAATCTTTGAGATAAAAATAAAAAGGAAGATAATGTAAGGAAGCCCATTTCTGACTTTACACTCATAATTATGATATTTAAACTTACATTAGAATGTGTAATTATGACTTCCTGTGAGGCTTTTATTTTGTATTTTTTTAATTCATGAAGCATCTGTGAAATAATTCCCAAAATTCTAATTACTCAAATTAGAATTAGAATTATTATTATTTATTTATTTATTTCTAAGATGTTTGTTTGTTTTTGTCTGTCAATACAGTGCAAGTCCTGTGTTAATACAATGAATATCAATTTTTTTTGCACATGTGTGAGAAGCTGTGGATGCTGATACCTGGTCTCTGTTGTTGATGTTGGAATAAGGCAGCGTTCCTGACATGAGCTCGAACAGCACCACTCCGTATCCGTAAACATCCGACTGGAATGTGTAGGGGTTTGGGTCCTGCATCCTGATCACCTCAGGGGCCTAAACCCAAAATGGAGAAGAGACATGAGTCCTACCGCGAGAAATGCTGTAATTCTGTGTCAAAATGCCCTTCCCAATGACGAACAATCATCATTACAGAGGGACTTAAAGGTGCACCATGTCACTTTTTTGTTGGGGGTCTGTCACCTGCTTGTTTCTATGGATACATCACTGCTCTGCCTGGAATGTTCCACAGCATGACATTAAACAGATCTATTTTACATTTATTCAATTACAGGTGGTTTTATAGCTCAAAAATACCTAGAAAAACAGGCATTCTGACTGAGCGTGGTCGCCTCTCCACAGATCTGACCTGTAACTTGGTTGGTTTGGTCTGCGTGAAGATAGAAAGGTTTAATGCCGTACTGTGTAACATTCCAGACAAATCTCCATGAAGAAAAGCATGTGATAGAACGATCCTCCACCATTAACAGTTACAACTGATGAGACTGATCCAGTGTTTTTCTAGTTGTTCACGTGCGGGTTTTGACCAAGAAAATCATGAAAAACAGGAAGAAAGAGGAGCACAGGAATCTCACCATCCACAGAATGGAGCCGCTGGGCTGCTCCACCTGCTGTGAGCCGCTCCACCGAGACTTGACTGTGGCCAAACCAAAGTCTCCAATCTTCACTGTCCAGCCCTCGTGCAGGAAAATGTCTGCTCACAGCTCAGGAGAATTCACAGTTTACAGTAAATTCCCATTATCGGTTTAGTACTGTAGATGCTAAAAACAGAATCGCTTAAAAGCAGATTGAAAAAAAAGTCTCTCTTGGTTTTATAACGTCTTGACAGAGCTGACCCTCAACCAGGAAAGTCACATCGAGCCCTTTTACGCCAAGGTGCTGGTTTTGGGCTGGTTCTGGGCAGATTCCGGGCCGGTGCCAGTTCTGAGTTGTGCTTTTTTTCCACTAAATCAGAGCCAGTATTTGTGAACTGTTATTTGGTAAACTAGTAAACATTTATTTCTTTTCTAACTAAAAGCTTTCTAACTCCTCCTTACTCTTTTTGCTGTATTCCAAATAAGACTGGCTTTGTTTTACCCTCGCCATTAATTATCATTTACAAGAAAGTGGCCACTATAATTATGTAAATTTCACGCTTACTACTTCACCAGAAGAATGGTTTTCATTTCTGGCCCAGCTCTTAACAGCTGCTGAGGCCGGACCAGTTTTCATAACCAGGAGCACCAGTTTTTAAGCGGAAAACTGCTGAACTGGTTCTGAAATGGAAATGGGCTGAGAAGTGGCACAAGCACCGGTCTGGTGGAAAAGGCCTAATAAAAGCACATCTACCAAAACATTCCAGATTGACTTAACGACATCTTTGTGCAAAAGTTAAATCAATCTTTTGCCAAGTTATAAAAAAATAAAAATAAATACAATTATTAGCCTTGAAAACAACTGCTGCAAAAAGGATACTGTTTGATTTGAGATCCCGATGAATGATGTTCTTGGCGTGAAGGTAACTGGAAGAGAAAAACACAGTTATGCCTGTGATAAATAGTGATGTGGTGAAACAGAGTGGCTTACTCCATGCCCTGAGCGGTCTGCCGTGCCACGTCGATCCTCCTCATGGTGTCAAACTTGGTCTCGGTGACGTGCAGGTGGCGGTACAGGCTGCTGCCCTCACACCACTGGGTGATGATGGCAAAGTTGGGCTTGGTCATGTAGCCCATAAACAGCAGGATGTTCACATGCCGGGTTTTCCTGCAAGCAACGCGGGGTTTTGTATTGAGACTTTTGACACCATTTCACTAAATATGCTCACACTCAACAAATGATGATACAGTTTATGCATTACGGGGCATGAGAGAATGGAAACACAATTCAGCAAAGATTTCCCCATTCTCATTCTGGAATATAGACACTTAGTTTAGCCAAGACCGACTTTTTCCTACGGGATTATTAAAAGATGATGTCACTTCAGGCTCCAAGGGGACAAAACTTTGGAGCTGTATCCTGTCTCCCAGATTTCATAGGCTGTGATTGACAGGTGGATTAACCAATCAGAGAGAAGCATGATCAAAAACAACACGGAGGACGGAGAAAAACTGCAAATTATTACTAAATCACCATTAAAGCGCAAACTATGACTTATCTCAGGTAAAAGTTATTAAGTTATATATTTTGTTCTAAATTATACGAGAATGTCTTTTGTGTTTGAGAGACACGTACTACACTTTAGCAACTGTGGTTTTTGTCCAGCTCTAGTCCCTTCTAGATTTAATCAGAATGTAGAAGGGACTGGCTGCTCAGGGAAGGTCCAGCAGCTGATTTCTGTTTAAATTTTTTCATCAAATAAGCTTTTCAAAATTGTATATTCAACCACAAATTGTATCAAATATGTAAATAATGTAGTAATAATCTATCTTAATATAGGGTTACAAGTGTGTATGTTGTTGATAAAAAAACAAACCAAAAAAAAGAAAGAAAAAATTGGTAAACATGTCAATTTTTCTCAATTAGCTGATGCGTCACACAAGTTTTCATGTGTGGGAAAGACAAGTTGATTAACCAGTCTAAGAAATGCGGCGTTTTTTCTGTGTCAAAACCAGCAGCGGCTTTAATTAAAAAATTTATTATATATTTAAGCGTCTATCAAAAACATGTCCTTTGCGCAGTGGTTTGTACCTTGTTCCACTCTCTCCAGTTCACTATCTGCCTTCCCAAAGAGCCGCATGAAATAATATTGGCTTATAGACGCTGGGATGCCATTTGAAACCCAGGAGTGGCGCTTTTTGCTCACCGTAGAACCTGCATTTCGTTCTTGAAGGCCTGTAGCTGCTCCGGCGTGGGCTCAGTCACTTTGAGGATCTTTATGGCCACGTCTCCGTGCCACTTCCCTCTGTACACCGTCCCGAACGAGCCGGACCCTATCCTCTTCTGGATGGTCACCTCCCGGGACTGCACCTCCCAGTAGTAACTCGAGTCTCGAATCCCTCCTCGTTGCTAGAAGAGAAATAACTTTTAGCTAAAGCATGGAGGGATGTGTAAACTAACGATCTTACCAGTAGTTTAAAGCAGTAAATTAAGCACACAGACAGACACAACAGACTTCTCACCACTTTCTTTTTGTCGTCTGAGGAGGATGGCTTGCGCTCCTTGTGCTCGGAGGGGGACTTGGGGGGTCTTCTGCCCGGGGAGCCCAGGGAGGAGGAGGGGGGGCTGGTGGACAGCTTCGGCGAAGGCTCAGGTCCTGGACACGGGACGTAAAAGTTAGGAAGGAACCATAAAATAGAGACGAGAAAGACAGGAAAAATGACTTACCTATTGTGTTGTTGTATCGTAGAGTTTCCTGAGAATGGAACAGAAAAGTAAATTAATATGAAAAATGTTGTGTTTAATAGAAATGGCAAAGTGAAATTAAAGAGTGAACTATTAATATAATGGTATATTTTCAAGTTAATTTATTCAGTGGGCTTTATTATTTTGTGTGTATGCGATAACCATTACACTACAGCATTGATTTCCAAACAATTAGTGTTCCTTGAGGTATGAAAAAAATCCAATTTCTATTTTGGCGCGTCAAAGCAAGAGAGCAACAAAAAAGCCCAAATATTTGCCAACCAATTTATCGGATTCTCTGTACTGTGCAGCACGTTACAATCACTATAGTTATTCTGATATTTTGTCACACTCTTATTTTACCACAGAATGGAATATGAAATCATTAGTTACACGTACAAAATGTTATTAACACAATAGAATGGTTATACTATGTGGATAACCTAATAACAAATAAACTAAAAACCACACCTCTCGTATGATTCCTACGGGGCCGACCGTGCTGACCATGTGCACGTTGGGGGTGGAGGTGGAGCGGTGCCTCTGTAAAGACTGACCCTCTGCACCAGGCAGGGGGAAGGGGAAGGCCGAGGTCGGGGAGAGCAGGTCCATCCTGGAACATCCAAATACAAGAATCATTATTACTGCAGCGTTAGCAACATTAGACCAGAGATCTGCCATGTTTAACCGCAGCACCGGCCTGTTTCAAACCAACAAAACAAACTGAGGAATTTAGAAGAAGAAGCAGTAATGTTTATTGAAACTAATAAATTGCCCGTTTTGAGAGATTCAACTAAATCTTCGCTAGGTCCAGATTTTATCAGGGTGGTGACTGAAGGTGGATGATGCTCCACCAGTTTGAACAGAATATTGGGCCTCACAAATATCCCAAACACTAGATCTGTTTCAATAATAACAATATATGATTTTTGCGAAAAATAAAAGACAAAAGGCTTCACCGATAACACTTTGCAAAATTGCCAATGCAACAGTAAACCCGTATTAAACTAGAAAAATATCTACTGGAACAAGACTAACTCAAGCAGAAACTGCAAATCCAACAGTAAACCCGTATTAAACTAGAAAAATATCTACTGGAACAAGACTAACTCAAGCAGATCTAAACCAGAATCAAGCAAGGATTAAAGTGGTAACCCAGAATAAAACCAGGTCTAAACCAAAATCTACAGTAAAGAAGAGAAATTGAATCTTAATATAAGTGGGCTGGGGTCTGATCTGAATAGACCTGATTTTATATTGATCAGATTTGTGTATTTATTCTGAAGTCATTTTATTTCCTTTTCTTTGAGTGTGCTCTTACCCGGAAGGATCTGGGACGAAGTCGAGGTTGCTCTGTGAAGGGGAATGTTCTGGCAGCATGATCTGAGGGTACGTGTCTACATAGGGTTGGGCGTCGATCTTACTGCAATAACACACAACCTTCAGTCACCAGGACACAGTACAGTACATGGCTCGAGAAAATCAAAGTTGTGGAAAAAAGTATCATCTCTAAATGAAATTCTGCCATTTTTGGTGTATGAAATGCGAATAAACTTGTGATAAAGGTTTAAAAAAAGTAGGATTCTGTTCTCACATCATAAAACACTCCAGGAGAATTCACATAGACGTCTAAACTACAGGTACAACAGGATGTGTTTCTAGCGATTATATTTATTAAAAAAAGTAGGATTCTGTTCTCACATCCTGAACTACACTAAACTACAGGTACAACAGGATGTTTTTCTGGCGATTATATTTAGAATTATGAAAGCAGTCCTGTTCTGTTCTGATCTCTTACGAAAAGTGCTAATAAACTCATTATGAATATTTAGGATACTTAGAATGCATAAGGTAAATGAGGAATAACTTATGATCAGTGCAAAATAGATTTCAACTGAACTCACACGTTTTAAGACAGTAAAACTCAGATACAGTGTTTAAGCAGTCCTGGTTGATCAATTATATGAATATGTACAATGAGCAAGTCTGATTTTGAGTCAGATTAATGTTATGCCATTATATCAATCAAAATCAACATATTATCAGTAGTTTCATCAGTTCCAATTACAATAGAAAACTACAGCACTATTAGAACTTACATTTTGGTCACTGTGTCCATGTCCACACACACAGTAGGAACCTTGCTACTGCAGTGCTGGTGAAACTTATAGCCACACGTCTGACACCGGAAGCCGTTAAAAAGAAACTTGTGACAGAAATCACAAAAAGCCAGCTTGAAAAAAGTTTTACGTACCTGGAAAGAGAAAATTGTGTAAATTGTGTTTTTTTGATTTTACAAATTGTATTAAACATGAAACGACCAAATCCTTACAAAATTGTGCATTGAAAGTGGAATATCATCTAGGACTTCGACTAAGAGCTCCTCCCCGACCAGAGGAGTGATGTCTGTGTCCCAGTCTGTGAGCCTCTTCCGCCTAAAGGAGACAAACACAATACGATGAGAAATACTCTAATAATAAATGAATGAAAGAGTCAGCGAGGCAGTGTTTGTGTGTATACTAGTGTTGGTCCTGCTAATGTATCGGCTACAACAAACTAACTATAACTGCACAGAAATATCAACAAGAAACACAAAGATAGACTTAGGCTTGTTTCACAAAGGAAGTCCAGTTAACTCTGGGCTAAGAGTTAACTCAGGGTTACTCTCCCCTGAGACAGACGACTCAGAGTTTTCTGTTTCATTAAACAGGTTTTGAGTTTGGCGGAAGACACGAGCTTTATTAGTGGATCTCAGAAAAGCAGATTGACCATTGCACCAGTTGACCAGAGGCTCTTAGAGGGACAGGAAGTCATGTTACAGTGGATCAGTCAGGTTTAATATAAAAAGAAATGTGGAGAAGCACATTGTTCAGTTTATTCTTATTATTTTAATATGAAGATGCAAATAATGTTACTCAAAAGGCCTACATTATTTTGCTGCAGCCTACTCAGATAAAAGCATTAAATGAAAAGTTCAAATGATCATTTCAATAGCTCAGATTGTAGCTCTTTGAGTTGTTCAGTGTATCCTACGTAAATTAAATTTTAAAAGTGAATAGGAATTTAAGTAATTTGAGTAAAATAAATGTGCAGTATAAATGAATAAAAGCCTGACTGAGTGTACCCGGTCCTTCTGTGACGGGTCAGAGCTGCAGGAGCAGACTCAGGTTAAACTCAGGGTTAGAGGAATAAAACCTGGTCTGGACCAGATCAGGTTCACAGAGCGAGTTGCCATGGTGACAGACTCAGGATTTGGGTTAATCCTCTGAGTGAAACACAAAACTCTGAGTTGAGCTCTTTTCAGGGTTAACCAAGTCTGAGTTTGGCCTAAACCTTCTTCTTAAAATACGGCCATTTTCTGAACTAAATGACACATTTTGAGTGGTTTTATATTTTCGGGTTAGTGCGTGAAAGGAGTGTTCACACTTGGGTCTGGTTTGGGCCCAATTTGTGTCCAAAGTTAACTTTGGTCTATTCCTAGTCTAGGTCTAGTCTATATTTAGTTCTGGGTTTAGCCCAGTTTAGCCTCAGTTTTGATGTGGTGAAAGTGTGAACACACCCAGAGGATCCCGTATGTTATCATAACAAATGTTGTTGTCTAGCAATATGGAAATTAAAAATAATGCAGAATGGAACGAAAGATGAACAGACTTTAAAAACACAAAGGAGCTCTTCCTGGATTACAACCAGACGTCATAAATTGAGGGACTGACGTTCTGAACTCTCACGAGGAAGATTAAATATGGTTTCAAACAGGGTTATGGGTGTGTGTTAGACAATAAATAACATGACCATTGCATTAAAAAAAAATAGTAGAACGTGAGATCCTTAAACCTGAAAAACTAGGCGGCCTTACCCTTCTAAGAGGCGAAACACAGCGCAGCATCCTTGGCTCAGGCCTCTTACTTTGAGGGCTTTATCTAGACTCTCGTACACAGTCTGCCCCTGACGAACATTAACCTGCAAAGAAAACAAATCACGACTTTTAATTACATCCATTTGAGTCAATCATTCCAGAAGTCTCCAGGAGCCGAGCGCTGCACAACAGAGGCTCCAGCTTTTGTTGACATAATGACATACATGTTTGAACACAGGCCGCCTCGAGCAAAAATAAATAAGATTCGATCAAATATGCTGTGGTTAAAGCTAACTGCAGGCGGTCTTTTTGTACACCTTTATCTTCTGCACAGTAGCGTTATTTAATACTAACATTTGTGATACTAAATACGATGTTAACAAACGTGATTTCAGTACTAAGGAATAGACTCGATGCTCAATACTGATTCTGATAACATAATGAAAATTTAAAAATACTCATAATTTAGACAATACAATGTAATATTTGAACATTAAATCGTAGTACTTTCTTTTCTTTTCTCATGTTGCCTTATATCTGTGTAATCCCACAGTGGTCCATGTGCGTTTACTAGTCTATGTGCTCTTATTCTTGTTCTGATACAGCGTTTTAAAACTATTCAGACTAAAGACATGTCCTGCAAATCAATTATTCTACTAAAAAGAAGGGGGCATCACTGAGGGAAAAGTCATCCAAACTTTACTCCACGCATCTGGCCTCAGCTGCACTCACAAGACTACACCTGCACGGGAACTCATGCGTGCAAAAAACACTATTTATACAGAAAATGGTTTCATGAACGGTGCAATGTGTAACTTTTCTAGTTGTTTGTCTTCATGGAGATGTTACTGCTTTGTCTAGAAGGTTCCACCATACAGATTAAACTATAGGCAATGTTACAGGTCAGATCTGTGGAGAGGCAACCCTATTCACAGAGGGAATCAATGCATTTTTGAGCAATAGAAACGAACCTAATGAATAAATGATGGATATTTGTGTTTAATGTCACATCGTGGAACATTCAACTTTAAAGAAACGCACGTTATTCGCATGTGGCCAGTGGTGATGCAGTGTTTTTTTGAGACATTATTTGACTTGCTGCCTCCTAAATGATCAGTTTAGACATGTTTGCCGCCTCTCAGTTAGTTTTTGTTGCAAAATGACGGAGGGGAGAGTGTGGAGCCTGTGAACGTGATGATGACACTCGGACTGAAGAGGTACAAAGGAAAACTTATCTATCTACTCTAAATATAACTAAATATTCACCATAGAGAGTCATAATTATATAATATATGACAGTGTATTGGCCTATGTCTCCACAAGGCTTAATAAATTATAAATCTACCAAACTTTGTGATGTTTAAAATGAAAAAATATATATCAAAAAAAGCATCCTAATCATCAAATATCAGTGCCAAACTGTTCCCAAAAATATTACTAACACCAAATTTTCAGGAAACTTACTCAGTAACTTATCATTTCGGTTGCAAATAATTATAAATAGAAAATCTTTATTTGTAAAGTACTTTTAACCTTTCTATCTTCATGGAGACCAACCGGACCATGTTACAGGTCAGATCTGTGGAGAGGCGACCCCGCTCACAGTCAGAATGCCTGTTTTTCTAGGTATTTTCGAGCTATAAAAACATAAAAAGTAAAATACATCTGTTTAATGTCACACTGTGGAACATTCCAGGCAGAGCAATGGCGTATCCATAGAAACAAGCAGGTGATGGACAGTCCACCAGAAAAGTTACACAATGCACCTTTAAATAGAGGTTTATTTTATATTTCCATGGTATTGGTTTATCTGTACTTTGAAAACGTTTATTTTAATGCAATTTCCCAAATAAATAAAAGTGTATTGGACTGAATCTCCTAAGAACGGATCAAACTTGAAGGTTTTTAGCGAGCACCATCTGTGAAAGTGTCTGCGCAGTTACTCAGAGCCACAATGTGAAAGCCGACAGATTCTGCGAGAGTTCTGACACTGTACAAATTATCAATTATTATCATGAGGTCTACGGCCCGACGAGAAAAGGGAATTTTCTAAAAAAGATCCTTGAAACACATTTTTTGCATGCATTACACTGTATGATGCAGCGTTCCATTCGCAGTGCAGCATTAAACCATCAAACCAGACTGAGTCACAGGTCAGATCTGTGGAGAGGCGACCCCGCTCACAGTCAGAATGTCAGTTTCTCTTGGTATTTCTGAGCTATAAAACCACATGATTGAAACCAAAAAGCTCCATAGTGCATCTTTAAATGAGGGTTCAGAAAAATATCTTCCTTGCGGTTTAATTCTCTCTGCATATTGGATGGATTTTTTTGTGTTGGTGACATAAATAGTGAAATGCAGTTTTGGCACTTCACCACAACTTCCTGCAAGTTTGCACTTTTCATTTTATCTACTAACTGCCACTTAACTGATATATATATGACTAAGGATGCTTCTGTTTCGTTATCGATGTTGATACTTTGGTTTTAAACACTTTTACCGATCTCCGATACCAACTGGTACCAGAGCAGAGACTGAAAATCTAATTTATTTCCTTGTATATGAAAAAAATACATGGCTGGATATCATGAAGAAGTTGTCAATACGATACATACGTCGATACATTTTTTGATACACGGTGCATTTTCAATTCGGTTCATTACAGTTCAGTAAAAAACAAAGGCTAAATCATGTCACGGCTAACACACTTTATTATATTTACTACGTTTCTGCAAAGTAAAAAAATTACGAAACACAATCTTACTCATCAAAACAGTGAAAATGTATTGCATTAAATTTCCTTTTTCCAAACAAGCAACACAACTGTAGCTTTTTCACAAAATAATTTAGTAAAATATACCAAAAAATACTGGACAATATATATCGATACAGCAGCCCACGATAATGATACTGTATAGCAAATTAGACAAAATACAATATATTAATATTTTAATATTCTTGCCCAATTTGCAATTGTTATTTCTAACTACAGAACAACTTTGACAAAATATTACAGGTGTTTTAGGCTTACATTGTGCAGTATATCTTTTTATTATACCAATTTATAGACCTAAATGTGATATCAATTGAATTGATATCCTGGAATCGATACTCAATCCATCAAAAATGTTCAATATCATCGCAGATATCCGATACCAGTATAGTATCAGTGCATCCGAACAAATTATCACAAGTACAATCACACCCAAAAAAAATCTGTCAAAAGCACTAAAAAGAACTGAAGAGACGTACCACTGTTCTCTGCTTGTTGGGGAGGTAGACTCGGATCGTACCCCCTCCGCGGGGCACATCCTCTGGGCTGGTTTCCCCCGAGGAGGAGTAGCAGGAGGAGGTGGAGGACATGGTGGAGGACACAGCAGCACTTATGACACACCAGCCTCAACGCAGATGAGGAAATTCAGACAGGGCCCTTTACCTCGAAGCTGCCACGAGAAAAACATGAAAAGACACTGTTTTAAAGCTGCATAGTGTGTGAAATGTTTCACAGTACGGCATTAAACCTTCCTATCATCATGGGCACCAAACCAGACCAAGTTAAAGGTCAGAAGAATGTTGAAATATTCCCTAATCAGAACAGTTTAGTAAAACCGTAAAAAGCCACAGATATTTCAGTGTTTTTGTAGTGTTATTACGATACTAATTTCAAACAACAGCAGCTAAGGAATAGATTTGACACTATAGATGTAACAATAATGGAAATACAGTGATTTCGTATCGTCAGAAGTCTCAATTATATCAAATCTCAAGTCTCTTGCTTAAATTCATTGTTATAATGCAGCAACAGTTAAAAGAAACAGCGGGAACTACATAGACCATGATCCTTTGCTCTGTTTCAGTCCAATATATATGAAATTACTTAATAAGCATGTTTAAACCTTAATTCTTTGGATTATGACTGAACCAAAGGCTTGTCAAGGCATTTTTAAAAGTAAAACGTTGTATAATCAATTTTATCGTATTCAATTTTAATCGTAATAAATATCGCACCAAGAAACATAGATATTGTTACATCCCTACTTAATTTCATACTCAATACAGATTCTGATAACGATGGTAACAAAAAATACTTTGTACAATAGAAAGTGTTTTTCAGCATTAAACAATAGTACTTTCTCTCATATTACCATGTCATGTCTATGTGTTTTGCTCATTTCTGTCATGTGAATGTGACTTTTTAGTATCAATAATATCTAGTTTCTAATAATAGTCTGATTTACGATAGGCTACTTTTAACAACCCTGCATTATAATCATACTTTGGAGATTATGTGTTGATAATAAATGTGGTATGCAAATAAAGGTGGACCAGACATTTGCAGATACACCAGCCATTATTAAATGAAAATAGGAAACTTAAAACAAACATTAAACGGCTCATTTTACGTCGTTTACTGATTTTTCTATTATTAAAATGTTGTTTCTTCATTAAAAACATACCTGGAGTTGTGTTTTGTTTCACTCACACATGTTTAACACACAAACCCTGCGTATTGTATTTATGCTGAGTTCTTCTCTCAAACTGAAAACATTCTGTTCCACCTTGTGATGTCATGTGGTAATACAGGAGTTGTTCCACTGTGTTTTTAAACTCTATAAACGTTCACAAGGATCATTTGGATGCATTTTAGCCCTGGAATTGACAATCTCTACTGAACAACAGGTTAACGGTAGCTGTTAACTAACATTTCATGACATCACAAGGTGGAGCAGAGCTTTAGAGACGTAGACAGACCAATAATAAAGGGTTACACAAACATGCAAATGAAAGAAAACACAACTCCAGGTATGTTTTTGTTGAAGAAACATCATTATAACATCGAAAATCAGAAAACATTGTAAAAAAAAAAACATTATACATGACTGTGTCCATTTTGCGTAACATTGAGCCTTTAATACGTCTTAAATAAATAGTATTGATACGGCCAAGTTCATGTAAACCTGCTTTGCTATATAATACAATGATGTTGATTTTTACGTTATAAGTGAAGTGCTAAAAACTGCAGCAACTTTTATCACAGCTCGATTTGTGTCTGACTCATGTATCCATTCATACACAACCCAAATGTTGTCCACAACTTTAACAACTCAAAAAAGATAAAAATGATCAATAAACAAATGATGTTAAACTCCCCCCTTTTCCTCCAAAAGCAGAAGAAGTTCATTATAAACTCTATCAGGTATCTGCCCTTCCAATGAATTCATCAGGACACGTTTTGGTATAGACTGTAGTAAATGCTCCTTCTGTGAGGTGGACATAGACACAATAGAGCACCTCTTCAGTGAATGTTCCATAGTATTACTTTATGGAAACATTTTCACTTCTGGTTGTTGTCTAAAATACCCCAATTACGTAGACATTATCTTTGGACTTCTGAGTAAGGATAAAAACACAAGCTATTTTTGAATATTATTATTATTACACAAACAAATTTTAGAAACTCCTTTTCAGAACATTTATCAAAGAGTTGCAACTTCGTTTTGCCTTTCTCACTTTTATGGAGACAAGAACACGATCGTTCTGAATGAGTCTCCAACCTTTTTCCTCCAGTGAGCTACTTTTACAAAACGAAAATGCCAGAGAGCTACTAGTTTTAGTGGTCCCAAGAAATTGAGTATATATATATATATATATATTAAATGAGGTACAGTTAAACACCTATAAAACATAATCTATCAATTTATTAGAGCACAAAAATAATACATGCACAATGATAAAAGGCATTTAATTCTTCAGATTTTACTTATTCAGCTCAGTACGTATAGTTCAGAAATCCCTTGGCATGCTTAATTACTTGACCATTTTATATTGCCAATTTATTTGTATCATATAATTTTGCATAATTCAAAAATAAATATATAAATACTCGCGTTGGACTTGTTCTGCGCATGCGTGCTTCAGGCTGTCATTTGGGGTACAGCAACACAAACAATATTGAACTGAAAGTGACTCACCAAAAACTGAAATGTTTTACCGTTTAACAATCTTCTTGGGAAATCGTGTTGAGAATCGTGTTCCCTAAATATAACACTGACCTGATTAGACGCAATTTATTATAATATTAAAAGTATGGCAATATTTTGTATGGGAACATTTATATTTTCTAATCAAGTATTTTAAATGATAGATTTTTATAATTTTTTTTGGTTTAGATTTTTTTTTTTTTTTTTAGCACATTCAGCTCAAATAGCGTCACGTAAGCAAGCTCACATTTAGCCCACTATATCCTGCATGGCAAAGAACTCCAACTTCTAACTAGACTAATAGCATAAGCTTATAAAAAGACGATTATAGAAATACTTTAACATGGTTCCGATCCAAACCATGCATTACCCAAAGCACAATTACAACTTATAAACTCCAAAAAATGTCTGCAAGCTACAACTAGGCTACTGCACACGTACTATTACACTTCACTTAAATATATGACAGCCCTGGATAAGTTAGTTTGTAGAAGTTTATATTGCATTACTGGACGTAAACTTGTAGTAAACCTAATTTCTAGACCCATCCCCGGTAAATCAGACGTGTTGGAGTTGTTTATCTAAGAACTGCACGCCTGACAGAGATTATGTAGCCAACTCGGCGCTAGCTCAGTGCACTCTCTCAAAACTCTTGGCATTTCGCACAGGGCGGGGCTTAAGTCGTCTCAACATGTCAATAAAAACTACTTTTCATAATTTAACGTTATTTAATGTTCATTTGGCAACGGCAGTTAAATAAAGGCTTGGTTTAAACAGTCTTTTCTGCTTTAAATGCACAATAAATGATCTATTGCCAATGCATTCATCTAAAAACCTGTAACGCTCATAGACTTTACATAGAAATGAATGTAATGCAACAGCAAAAGAATCCATAGGGGGTTTAATAATGAATATTTTCTAGGTTAATAAAAATGTATAAGACTTATCTCCAAATTCTTCAAAAAACGAATAGCCAAAGGTGATATTTACCAGTTTAACCAATAAACTAATTTATATTGCTAAAAAGATTAGAATTGAGATTAGAGTTGAAAGTATAGACCGTAAATATAAATTCTTGTTTTTGTTTTTTTATTATTTTATTACTTAATTTTGACTTTGTACATAAACGTTAATATAATTTAGCCTTATTTGACACCTGTTTCTTGCTCTTTTTTGCTACTTATTTACCATTTACATTTTTTTACTCTTTATTATTCAATTATATTATGATGTTTGAGCTACTATGTCCAAATAATTTGCTTTGTGGAGCAAAAGTTTTTCTAAATCTAAGTTTTGTGGCGTCTATGATCCAAACTTGGACGAAATGCCTGAAGTTTAGCGAACCCCGTCGGAGCTAGAGCTAACGTTAGCCAACTCGGGGTTTACCAGCGCTACTTTTGCTGCCTCCCTTAAAATCTACAACAACGATCAGATTCTTTAAACTTTCTTCATATAAAAGCGCAGTAACCGGTACAGCTCCATCTTTAAAACAGCAAGTATATGCGCGGCTAAACAGTATTTGAGCAGTTTTAAGAAAGTCTTACCTGTGTCAGCCATCTTGAATACTCTCAATCTGAAGTCGAATCTGTCAAGAACTTCAGAGAAAGCGGAACACAATCTGAAACCCTGCGTCGTGATTGGCTGAGTGCCCAGGAGGCGCTCTGTGATTGGCTAAGACCGGCGCAATACAGGGAGGGTGGGAGACGCGAGAGAAAGGGCATTATATCAACGTTTACACTTTTTTTTTTTTTTAAATAATCACATTTATTATAGAAAGAACTGCATACATATTGACGGATTTATAACCATATAGACTGATTGAATAATTGGGTTTAATTGATCATTGTACATTTATTTCAACCCAAATTTAACTATTTAACTAATAGCATCAAGTGTGAAATGCACTTGCTACAGTGCAGAAGGTTTAAAGTATAAACACTTAAATCTATCAGAACATGACTAAAAAGTAGCTAAGTTATCTTGCTGCATGGACAGATAATTTTACTTGACAAGTTATCTTAAAATAAACTACATCTAAACTGGAATTAAGCAATCTGAGAACTAGTAAGTAGATAATAAATCTGAAAACAAGATGAATAATCTGATATTTTGCAATTTACCAATGAAAGCTTATTCGAAAACTATAAAAAGATGGACAAAGTGACACAATAAATCATACGACCTTTGTTTTTATTACAAAAAAACAATGAAATACACAAGTTTCATTATGGCTGACACATTAAATAACATTTATTCCACACTGAGAAACCTTTTTTTCTTTGAGGTGTTAGTGTATGCATGATGTCGCCATTCCACATCCGCGGTGCTTTCGTTTTCCAGGGTCCCCAATTTGATCATGTACACTAAAGCAAGCCGAAACATGTTTGATTATTTAAGAAATGAGCGTGTCTTAAAGTAAACAGTGTCATACTTACATTTCATTTCAAACCTTGGCCCAACTTCTGTCAGCTCTACATTCTTGTGGTCCGTTTTCTTATATGTGTGATGCCTAAAAAGTTTTTATATTAAAAGCGAGTATTAGTACAGGTAAGAGCACATCACATCCAAGCAGCATAACTTCATGTGCCTAAATTTGATGAGAAACAGTTGGCTTGTCAAAAGGTTTACTTCTTCCCACTCCCTTTCGAGCCTTTTCGTCATTATTTATGTGTACAAATGGAACAGGAAATTTTAGTTGTTGTGTCAAGCTGACTGCCGCTACTAACGTGTGAAAAGGAACTGAACAAACACAACAAAACTCGAAAGTCCATTAGTTAAAATTCAATATTCAAAGTCACCATATTGCTTATAAAATTAAAACTTGATCATGTTTTCTACGTCTTCTACCTTCTGCGCAGTAAAAAATGTAAAAAATTATTCCAAGTCAGACCTGAAGGAGATGTAGTCCTCCTGATTTGCAAACGTGATGACGCGCCGGCTGTCCTCTTTGGGAACTGGAAACAGATACTTGAGGATATTCGAAACCTACGAGCAGAATTAAGGATTAGTGCCACAACAACACAACACGCAGCGGCGCAGGAGAATCACTGGGTTTCAGATGACACGAGAACTCACGCTGGCACAGGCTGTTTAATCGAGACGGGCGCAGGCAAAATGACGATTATTAACATGCAGATTTCAGTGTGGTTGAGTCCGAAAGGTCCTTGTGGCAAACAGGGCGGCAACTAATGATTATTTTTTGCCTGGTTGCCTGGTCAAATGAAATTCTATTGTGTCTTTTGCGTTTTCATACAATTGTAATAAGATTAGAGGACAAGGTTAAACATATCCTCAAAGAATATAATTAATATTGTTAACAGAAGGTCGCTTTTTAACTGTCAGATGGCAGATTTGTTGACCTGATTTATGATTAATATCTCTGTAATTACTGGGCTGGGCCTGTCCACATAAAACAAGCAAAAAAAAAAACACTGGCGCAAAGTTGAGTGTCATTTCTGGCAGTGAAAATAAACAAAAAGGAAATACGTTCTCACAATGGCTTTATAAAATAGTGCCATTATTCAACCAAAGATGTGTTTGTTGTCAGCTGAAAGGACATTAAGCCTTAAATGAGTACGGTTAGTTTAAGGAGCCGATCCCTAATAAATAATAAGGTTCAGCGTGTGGATTATAGAGCTCTACTTCTTTAGTCGTTAAGTCGATTAATCGGTTGATGGAGCCTGAAGTTCGCCTCACACCACTGGATCATGTGCCAGATTAAAGGTGCATCATGTAACTTTACTGGTGGAGGATCTGTTAAAAATGCTTTTTAGCGTTCTTTAAACATCTGTATCGTGTGGCGGGCTTTAGTCGACCAAAATGTGTATTAGACGACTCATTTTATTTAGATTATAAAGATTTATAATGGAAAACTGCAGAATGGAGAGATTGGAGACTGAGTTATCTTGAGATTTGGTCTTTTTTTGGTAACGATCAGATTAAAGTCATGATTTTTTATCTGTTATTATATAAATATCTATCCTAGTTTTTGCACAAACTCCCTGCAGTTTCATTATACACAGATACACAGAGATATGGAATAGTTTTGAAAGGTTTTGCCACGTCCACTTTTTAGTTCACCAATCGACAGGACAAGAATTTCTCTCAACTAAAGATGTTAATTTTGTCTTCTAATGTACTTTAACTTTAGCCAACAGTTCAACAAACCACAAGGAAAACTCACTTTACTGTGTAGTCTTTAAAAAATAACCCAAAAAGTAAAAAATGAATATATAGCTGGATATTTCTTTCAATTAAAGGGTTTTATTTTATGGTGCTTTGTCTGGAATGTTTCCCAGTGTGGCATTTACCCTTTCTATCGCCATGGAAACCAAACTAGACCAAGTTACAGGTCAGATCTGTGGAGAGGCGACCCCGCTCACAGTTTCTTGGCCTATAAAACCTTGTGTATTTAAATAAATATAAGGTAGAGCTGTTTAATGTCGCACTGTGGAACATTCCAGGCAGAGCAGTGACACATCCGCAGGAGGAGGACTCAGTTTTCTTCTCCCCGACTTCTTATGTGATTTTTACACTGCTGAGCTCCTCGTGTGCGATGTCGGCGTCGGATCATAACAGTAAAACATCACCACGGCAACAGCCAATAAAACGAGTGACGAACGCAGAGATGCCAGATACAAACGCAGGAAATAGCAAAAAATATGCGTCGACTTTACATATTCCTCACCTCTCATAAAGTTGTAA
>KN503904.1:0-13097 GCA_000787155.1 Scartelaos histophorus | reverse complement strand
TTTATTTCAGGGACAGTGCATATTAATTAACATTTGCATGTAAATATGCCAGAGTTAGCTAGACTATTTTTCATCTGTAGTCCCTCGACAGATGTTAGTTGTCACTACCTAACATAAAATCACAATACAAAGTTAAAATTCATCATTCTAAAACGTACATTACTTCAGACAACTCAATTACAAGCATTCACCCGCAATCAATAACCAGTCAAATACAGATATTCATTCTCACTCAATAACTTAAAAATAATAATAACAGCTTACAGTCAAAAGGCCAGTGTCCAGCAGGGGGCCACGAGAGGTAGATGTCCTAATGTTCCTACATATAAGCAAGATGGCTGGAGTGTCTTGCCTAAGGACGCAACACTAATTGGAAATCGATTGATCATTTTGACATTCGGGTTGGCTGACGAGCGCTCCAACCACTGAACTACTGCTGACACCCAATATTCCCAGCCAGACTCAAACCAAAACCAACCTGTGGTGCAGCTGTTGAACATCTGAAAGGACAAAAGTGTTTTCTGTCAGTACCGACATATCCTCCGTCTGGCAAAGACAAAACGCGTCATGCATCACGCTCATCATGGGTTCATCTGCTCACATCAGTCCCCGTTTAATGCACTCAGACATGGCTGTTTGAAGAGCGATGAAACACTTTATTTTAATGCTGTCGTTCCTCATGTCTCACCTGACGAAGACGGTCGGCGGTAAACACGGTGTTATGTACAGAGATAATGGAGCCGACACCGCCGGCTCTACAGGGGGCGATAGAGGATAATGACTTTTACCTGCAACAGTTTATAATTAATGAAGTAGAAATTTTCCATTATTTTTATGTAAATATGCGCGCTAGAACTGCAATTAAAAGGTCTCAATTGATAGTACTACGCACATACTTTGCAGCTGATGTCTTCAACATTTCCTCGGGGTGCAATGCTAACTGTAAGCACTGCTTTGTTCAATCTTGGCTTGATCTTTGTTTCAACATAATTTGACAAGAAATAATTGGCATACCGTATTTTTCGGGCTAAAAGGCGCATCCAAAATCATGACATTTTCTCAAAAATCAGCAGTGGCCTTATAATCCAGTGGCCTTATGTATGACCTTTGGTTGTGTTTAAACTCCAAACGATTTTATGTTGTAACATTACGGCTAATAATTACTGGGCGAGTCAGGAGGAGTAATATGTTGGCAACATATAGGGCGATTGTGCAACATACCGGTAGTTCTGCCGTGTGCTGTTCAAGGACCCAAAATGCCACCATTACCATGCAGATTTCAGGTTTTGTATTTTAGTGTTAAAACTGAACAATGTTGAGAGGGATCCGGGCATCAAAAGAGTTATTGTAAATGACCTGAATAAAGTTCGATTTATCCGACACACGTTTTGTTTCGCTTATTGTGCCTTATAATCCGATGCTCCTTATGTGTGGACAATGACACAACTGACATATTATTTTATACTGCGCCTTATAATCCGGTGCACTTTATAGCCCCAAAAATACGGTAGTTGGAACTACAATAGGTGAGCTGATTTGTGTCGTTAAACAAGTCCCGCTCAAATAACGCTACAGTCCTAAGCTAGTTAGCATTAGCCTACAGTTTTTAATTTTGTTTTTGTCGAACACCTAAACACCTAAACTCCTGAAAATGTGTAGTTTACATCCATTCTGCTTTTTTTTTTCTTAATTTTCTTAAGTTTTTTCTTAGTTTTCAGACAATTTTAAAACTTATTGGCATTGTTTGCTAATGTGTGCACTGTGTCTCCATGCTAACTGGCTAACATTCCGCTAATACACATGCATGTCATTGATGTCAGTGCAAAGTATTAATAGTAGAAACATCAGTAGTAGAAATTTGATACTACTTCCATTGATTTTCAAGCCTTTAAGCAGATAGCAAAGCCTCCATCACAAAAGTTACATAGTGGGCTGCGTTTCTTTCACTCTTAAAAGTCATAAAGATTCCTGCGACATGAACCACAAGTGTAAATCAATAGGGCAGTATTGGGTTACCTCTAGCATACTTAAGTAATGCAAACATGCCATTACAGCAGAGCCCATAGATCCCCATAGATGTGGATAGAGACCGGAGTTGTGGTGAGGGGCCCGGACAGTGGTCAGACACTTCAGCCCACTCGCCGTAGAGCGCCGTATTGACCACGACTAATATGAGTGCAAATCAATGCGCGAGGCTACGAGGGGCATGTGTTGAGAGCGCGGAGAAAGAATCCAACTCTCTCATAAAGATCGCCATAAATCACCATCATTGGGTGTCACTGAGAACGCCCGATCTGATTGGCGGAAAGAGGAGAAAGCGTGTCCATAAACGTGTATCTATTGGACGAGGTTCCTCCCTAATTAGTGTTATGGTGGTGTCACTGGGATTGATTGGTGTAAGGCAAAGATGCAAAAGTGCACGGAGTTACTCATTAGTGATGGTGAATTCATAATTAGACACTTGCAATACATAAGTTCCAATATCGGTGCGTTTTCTCTTCGGTATCGGCTAAAAATATGGTTTAATACCTACGCAATGATCTTTATTTCTGTTTGTGGCCCTTGATTTGTTTAAAAACTATATCGGAATCTGCAAATATCGTCTTTTGGCTGCAGCAGCAAGCCTGACCTTTGTATTAACTCAAATGAAAAAACAAAAATCCATATATCGGACCATCCCTAATAATAATAACGGCATGATAATCTCTCGCCCTTTATAAGCTTTCATTCTTCCACTGTCTTCAAGCATTCAGTATGGACAGCTTCAGCACACTCTCCTCCTCCTCCTCTTGTCCCACACGATCAAAACTGATTTGGTTACATAATGTTTACTCTGAATTAACACCATGCAATTAGCACATCAAAACACACTGACAACCTCTACCATAGCCACATTATACGCCAGCACGTATCTAGCCCACAGTAATATCGTCTCGGTGCGCCGCTGCCATTAGCTGAATTTCTTGGAGAACCTATAAACCTGTAGCCGTTCATTTTGCGCAGCCCACATGACACTGGCTGTTTACAGTGAACCACTCAAGCGTTGTGTGCCGTCTGCTGGGAATAATTACAGCGCAGGTTGCCGACCTTTCAGGCATGGAGCTGTGGTATTGCACTTACCACACCTCGGCACGTACAATGAGGTCCTGCTGCACACATACGAGACACGAACTGGCTCCCTGCGTTAAACAAAGGCGGTGGAGGTTATCCTCATTAAAAGAAATACACTTTTCTCTTTTGATATCACGTTACTTTCAATCACAAAATATTCTCAAATGATGACGCAGAAGTATATGTGTATCAGATGTAAGGATGTTCTGATATTGATACTATGGCTTTAAGTTCTAAGCTGTTATCCAATATTAACCAATACCAATGTAAGAATTGAAAATGATAATATAATGGAACCATTACCGTATTTTTCGGACTATAAGGCGCATCTAAAATCATTACATTTTCTCAAAAATCAACAGTGGCCTTATAATCCAGTGTGTGTATGACCTTTGGTTGTGTTTACTAACCTCAAACCGATTTTATGTTGTACACATTACGGCTAATAACGTGCGCAGGAGTTATAACTGGTGCCTGCGTTAAGGCTAGTTCGCTGACTAATTATAATCCACAATCCTTGTTTTTGTTTTGGTTGATCTCGTTGCTACACACACGTACACACAGGCTGTAGTTCACCATAGTAGCTCTGGAAATACTAGACACTATTTTATTATATTTTAATATTGGACTCAGATACAAAGAAATTCTTGATGCACTTGCATCCCAACATGGCTTTATTATAAGTCTGAGACACTTCAAGAGAGTCCCGAGAGACAATGGGCTTCGCCTTCGTAGTTTTTCTGACCTAGGAACAACTATAGATTTCATCATCAGCCAACTTAATACCCCAGGTCGCCTCCACGGTGCCGCTGGATGCAGCGAAGTGCCTGGAACACATCTGTGACGGAGTGACGCAAGTTTGTATTGCACATGTCATTCCCAGTTCCACACCATGGAAAGTGAGGGAATGTGTTCTAACGTGCTCCCACGCTTTGGATATAAAATGTGTTTTAAGACGTTCCCTCACTTTTAATAATAATAATAGCTTTGCGTTAAGGCGTGCGCACGGGTTATAACTTGTTCGTTTATTGCGCCTTATAATCCGATGTGCCTTATGTGTGGACAGTGACAGCAATTGACGTATTATTTGATACTGCGCCTTATAATCCGGTGCACTTTATAGCCCGAAAAATACGGTACATAATACTGCAAACTTTCCTGGATCAGCCCTGACATTAAATACCAGTATCGGTATCAGTGAATCCCTAATCAGATGCATTTCTTGGTGTTAGTGGATACAGTAACTCTGTGAGAATGTAAGATTACACAATTATTCTTTTAAAAATGGGCAAAAAGCGCATTCAACAAGTAAAATAATACTTTAATACTATGTTAATTATAACAGCTGTTAATTGATCACAGCCTGTAAACTTATGTATACAAATTATGTTTGTTCCTTTCCCGTCTGACCTCAGTGACACACTTAAAGGCACTGAAACAAATGTAATTAAATGTCATCTAAAAAATGACACTGATTTAAACTGATTTAAATCTTGTATCTTTTTTGGGTTTTATTACTGCGTGAGACATCTGCTTGTTTTTAGCATCCGAAGCACAGACAGAATTGCATTTCCAATTGGGACATTTGGGATGGCTTTAAGCGCTAATAATAATAATACTGGGATTCGTAATGAAAAATCTACCGGCCCAAGCGCCCAGGAAGTCACATTTACTTTTTAGTATTCCTCCCAAACAGCAGCTCTGAGTTGCCCTGGCCCGAGGCATTAAGGCTCCTTGTCCTACGATGACATTGCTTTCCAGCCAACATTGGCATTGCTCGGCTTTTTAAATTGGGATGAGTCACTGTTATGAGAACGCGCACGAATCCAAGTGTTGTTTTTATTTTATTTTATTTTAGCCCACAGAGACGAGCTACATTCAGACCCATTTCATTAGCAGGCCAGAGGAAGTAACACCAGCACTGGACAAATTGCAAAAGGAAGCGTTTGCTGCGAGAGTGACAGGCAGAGTCCGATTTAGAGTCATTTAGAGAGGAGAACCATCACGCCGACTTTAATCGCTCCAAAATCCGATCACGTTTGAGCCTGATGGGGCTAAAGGACATTAAGCCGGACACACTGTCACAAAAGTGGGCCCAGCGCGGCAGCCCAAAAACTCACTGCACACACTGAGGAGAAGAAGAATCACAGAGGCATGGCTGCTCTTCAGGAACTCCAACATAAGACACTGTTTTTGTCAGACAGAGAGGTGGTTGTGCGTTGGAAGGTACAGCTGTCCTTTTGGCTTAAATAAAGTTTAAAAAAAATACAACCACCAATACTGAGCAATGTTTTATCATTGTTTTTACTCATATATTCATAATTTGGTTGGCCATTGTTAAAATACTGAAAGAAAGAATGTTTGAATAGATTTTAAATGGAAATCTATTAAACAAGTTTAGTTAAACTTACATACGAGTTTTATCTTTTTGTCCTGGTATTTAGTCTAAGCTGCTCTATTTGATTTCTCTAATGATGATTTTATAGTCTGCTGAAAAATATGGGGTGTTAAAGATTTGCTAGTAAAGTTCCACAGTATGGCATTAAACTTCTCTATCTCCATGGAAACAAGCAGGTAGTGGACCCTGCAACTTTAAGGTTTAAGGCATACATTACTTTTGGTGGTTTAACATGGTAAATATTATGTCTTGTTTAATACAATTTTATAGTATTAGATGTAATTGGAGTTTGATGTCAATCCAGATCGGATCAATAAACAGTCTTTGCAACTCTTTGGGGATTTTACTGTACGCCAAACTTTTAAGATTAAGAACACCATCTGGCAAGATGATCGCTTAAACCAAGCACCACAAGAAACACAGAGACTAACAGAATGAGATGCTGCCTCTTTAATCTCATCCAAACTGAGCACAGACACGTCCATGTCATTATTCACGAGCTTCAGCTTTCCATTACTGGAGAACTTTTCTACACAGAATTTAAATTTTTGCTATGCTAAAGGTAACAGTGTTAATAGTAATCATTCTGAAAGTAGCAGCTGTAGTAGCAGTAATTGCAATAGCAGTAGCAGTAGAAGTAGTAGTAGTAGTACTTGCATTCCAACTACTTGTAGTGGTAGTAGTAGCAGTAATTACAGTAGTAGTAATAGTAGTAGTAGTACTTGCATTCTAACTACTTGTAGTGGTAGTAGTAGTAGCAGTATGTTTATTTGTGGGCTTGCTATGTTATTAGAAGATGGTGGCTCAAGATATAGTAGACTCCAGCTAGATGTATCTGTGGTAGATGTATCTGTGGTAGATGTACCTGAGGTACATGTACCTGAGGTAGATGTATCTGAGGTAGATGTATCTGAGGTAGATGTACCTGAGGTACATGTATCTGAGGTACATGTATCTGAGGTACATGTACCCGAGGTAGCAGTAACAGTCATTGTGTTTGCGTTAGTGGATGTAGTAGCTGCAGTAGTAACTGCAGTAGTAGCTGCAGTAGTAGTAGTGAATCAGTCCTCTTATTTTCATTGATTACATGATTTACCCCTGGCAAATGCTTTAACAGAAAACTTGGTTGGTTTATTGCTAATCTTGTCACACAGTTGTATTTCCCAAGGCTGTTTGAACAGTCTCCTCCACTGGGATGCCTGCAATGAATTGGAATTCAGATCCACATTTGTTGACAAAGATGGAACATGGTACACAGCAGCCAGCCTCACTGAGAATAAACATTAACTACAAGCATTCCCAGCAACTGCATGTTTCACAGTTGTGCACAAGGTCAGAGCAAGTCCAAGATGCTATATGATCTTCTATAATAATATCTGCCACAGTCCCGTTTAAAGGATTCTCCATTTGAATGATGACGGTGAAGAAGAGATAATCTGGCGGTGTACGTGTTGACAATTTGATGTATTGATTTGGGTCTCGCTCGCCCAGTGTGAGTTGGTGAGTTATAATGGTGCTGGAGCTCGTGGCTAACACCAGTGTAAGAGGCGAGTCTCTGGAGGAGCAGGACCGCACAGAGCTCCACACAGCTGCAGGGCCACCCAACCAAAACAACAAATACAATGAATCCCATTATTATTGGAGGAAAGAGCCGACAGAGGGTTTTTTTGCAAACACTGTAAAATGTTACTGCAATCTGCACCAGCACAACTGCAAACATTTGCAACTATTACTACCATGACTACAGTGAGTATTTGGCTTTCAATATGTAGGTGACCTTTTGTTACATGACTTCTCCTGTTTTGAAGTACTTTTTGAGGAATTTTGCCAATTTAAGATTATTTTTTCATTTGAATTCTTATTCTTAATTGCAAAGGTAAAGCCATGCATAAGATCCAAACTACCTGCATCAGCTGTGCATCGATCCAGCTTTTTCAGTTCCAATACTGATTTTGATACTCTAGCTGCCAAGAGCAAAGGAGAAATTCAATTCTGTGCATCTGGACATCAATTTATTTATTTTTTTAAACTGACAATACCCGATATAAGACCGAAAATTGCATTTACTTCCTTTAAACAAAAATAACATATGGCAAAACTGATCCAGATGTGAGATGTAGCTCTTATTTATCCTTCAAGTAACTGCAGAACAACGCTGTATAAATAAAAAGTTTAACCTTTCTGTGACTACTATGACCAGTTGTCTTATTACATAAAGAAAAATATCCAACGAGGATATTGGATAAAGCTATATTTAAATGCCAATATCCAATCCAGCAAATGTTTCAGTATCAGATCGGTATATCCATAATCAGCTGATAATAACTGAATACGAATACACAAAATAATGTGCTAACCAAATAGTCTCACTAACCTACTTAAACTATAAACTGTAACTATACTGAAAACTAAAGCACACTGTAACATGTGAACTATACTGATTGACATTTGATTAAAACATTATTTGAATCCAGATTTTGCCATTTGGATCCAGTCTCCAGCAGCCCCACGTCAAACTTCTATTATTATTACTAATGTCTGCAGCCAAGAACACTTCTCACTGTATCACAGATAAAATAACACTACTTATTCACTAAATCGCTAATGTGCTTGAATCGCAAACTTGTTTTTTCCACCACAAAGCCCATTTTTACCACTCGCATATTCGCCGAAAACAATCGCCGCCAGTTTGCTCCTGTCCCACTGCATTAGCACACACAGATCAATAACGCTGCTATTCTCAGCCTTTAGATGTGGACCAGGGAGGGGAAGCCTGCCTGCAGCTAGAGCCTGTGACTGCTCCAGTGTGCGCCCGCCCGCCCTCCAGACCCCGGCAGCTGCGGTGACGGGGCAGCGCATGGGGGACTCTTTGGAGGGGATCAGACGAATCGCCGGCTCTTTTGGCTGGAGGGGCTGGCTGCTCTTCAGAGGATGTGGCAGACACAGATCCGCACACTGTCAATGGTGCCACCGCCACCGCTGTAATTTTCAATCTTTGGCCCGGCTGCCAGCAGATAAATGGTGCAGTCTGTTGGGTAGGGAACAAGAACGGAGCGAAATATATGCAGCCTGATGAGAAGATAGGGCCCTGAAATGTAAACTAATTCTGACTATAACAACAGAGATTAAAACCAAATAAGATGCACGTTTTACATTTTTATTAACAGACTTGTGTTCATTTTTCTGCCATGATTTGAAATGTACCACTCAAAAATCAACATGCACGTTTTCAGATTTCAGAACATAATATCATACTCTCTGTTATTATTGATTATATTGTACTTTGTCTTGAAATATAAAAAGATAAATTCATAAATGTTGAACCTGATGATTCCTGTTAGTAACTAGACTCAAGAACTCCCTGTATTACAACAAAAATATGCACTTTACATCTGTATTAAATATTATTGGCTTATAGAAAGTTCTGCAGTGACCCTGTCCACAATAATCACTGTCTAAGTTCAGAGGTACTAACAAATAAAGTGTAATCTACTTCCTGTATTTTGGCTGTATTTTTGACATTTTACAAATTCAGGAGTTCCAAATATTAAAATAATGTGGTGAGGTTAGACTTTGGTTTATGGTTTATTCTTTTCACTTCTCACAATGACAAACCATATGATTCCAACATGAATTTCACACGAAACCTTCTCAAAAATATTTCAGATTGCATTTCAGACCCATAGATGACAATAAAGTCCATGTACTCCACCTGCCTAAACCAGCAGACACCATTGGGCATATGTATGTTTATCTCAAAGTCACCGCAGACAGACTAAAAGAATAGCGTCTGGATTCACCTTGCTCCGACTGCGATAAGGCTCCATCTGATCCGCATCAGTCAAACGGCAGAAAAACTCCTCCTCTTCTATCAGGACTCAAAGTGACCATCCTTCAAGATCCTCTCGCACAAAAAGCCCTGGAGACAATACAAGCTGATTGGTTCTCTCATCCTACATCACAAAGACTGTAAGATCTTCAAGTGGGGCGCGAGAACGAGATATGTAGTATCTAGTGTTGGCCACGTAAGCCTTACTCAGAAGTGCTTTGGTTTTTCTGCTAATGTTACTGATGGTGGCAATGTCAGAATGAAGGTGGGTATGAATAGTAGGGGTGCCACAACTAAAAAACAAGTATATCTCACATTTTATTTATGAATTATTAGAACAATATGCAGAAAACATGTTAACAGTGCTCAGGTATGTGCTAAAATGTGCCATGAAATTAATAAAAGTATAGAAATATCACTTAAGACCCTCGTTTGGAATATTGCACTAAGGGTGCTTTCACACCTGTTGGTCCGGTAGAGTGGTTCGATTGGGGACAAAATTTATAACATAGTATCAATTCTCAACTAGTACGGATCCCTTTCACACCAGTGTTTTTGCCAAACGGACCAGCCGCTCTGGAAGTGGAGTCCCCCCGCTCGCTGAGCGGCGCTGTTCACAAAACTAGAGCGCTTTGGATGACGTAGGTTAAAGCTGATTGGTGCAGCGCGTTGGGGGGGAAACTACAGGAAGAAAACAACGCATTTGACTCTCCGACAAGATGCAGTGTGCTTTTCTTTTTCTATACGCTGCTATATATTATTATCGTCAGTGTGTACAGCGTGCCCAAATCTTGCAAACCTGACACGGAAACGAAAGTGAAAAGTTAGCAACTTACTACACGTAGCGTGCAACGGAAGCTTCTGTAGACCAAAAAGCGCAATCGCAAAACAAAGTGGGCCGAATTGGGGCCGGGTTGCATTCAGACCACAAGCGAACCGCGCTAGAGTCCGTTTGGAAGCGAACCGAGACCACCTCCAAACGTGGGTCTCGGTGCGGTTCGTTGGTCCGCACCAAATCCAACTGGTCCATGTTCACACCAGCTCAAACGAACCGAATTCACAGGTGTCCCGAACTCTAGTCCGTTTCAAGCGGACCAAATGGTGTAGGTGTGAAAGCCCCCTAAATATTTCTGTTAATTTCAGCTCTTTTTGCCATAATTTCCAATGCTCTTAATTATACAGTAAACTCAATAATCTAATTTTGCTTAACTCCAGAGTAACAGCTGCTATTGGCAATTAGGCACAGATTGATATATTGGTTGGCTGATTTTATTTTACTGGCTTTCGGCCTTAAATCTTCAGCGTGAGCCAATATTTTGTTTAGGTTTGCTGTATAAAGAAGCCACACAAAGCGTTATTTGAGCACTGCAAGAAACTTAACTACACTGCTCTCTTATAGGTTTGATGGAAAAAAAAAGAGTAGAGGGTGAGTTTGTAGTGAATTGCAGAATTTTGGGGGAAAATTTATCCATTTCAGCCCAAAAATATAAGCAGAAATTGTTTTTTCTGCATTCTAATGGCTGAAAAAAACACATTGGTTGATCTCGATTAGCAATTTTTCGACACATCCACAAGTTTATGGACACTACACTCTGTGCCAGTCTCAATATAACAATGAGTGAATGTCTCTACTCACTCTTCACCCCATCACCTAATGTCCTATAAAGCTTATGGGCAGACGGTAAACAGCAAATAAAAATAACGGCCGTATTAACTTTACTTCCAGTATCGGGATATATGGCTTTCGCTATATGGAGTTGCATAGTCAGTCCTTCTCCCATCTCGCACTATGCTAATTGACTGACCTCTTTCTATCCCGCAATTAGTACTCGAGGGTTAATGACCGCGTGGATGAAGCAAAAAACGATTTCATTTTATTTTTTATTGACCGCTTTTGGCTGGAGGGATATCGTAGGCCAGAGCCATAACCGTATATCGTAGATGTCACGTTCACAGCCTTGGCCCAGGTAATCATATCTGAGTCATAGCTGAGCGCGAGCCAAGTTGAGGGCTCCATCACGGAGTAACGAGCTGCTGGAGATACAGGACGGGCAGGCAAAAAACACATTCAGAACTTGTAAAATCGTCCTAGCGCACAAATACGCACAAATACGCATAAATACGCACGCATACGCACACACCGATGCTATATTGGAGACTATACGACTCCCTGCGGTGTCATTCCACCACAAGCTGTTGTCTCCCGTTTGTGTAAACCACCTCATACCGCAGTAGAGCATCTTAGCGCAGTCACTTATATGAGACGCAAGATAGACTTTGATATGTTGGTAACTGCATTTCGTTTTGCAGAGACGTGTGCTTCATTTTGCGGTTTTTAGTGGACTAGAAAACAACTTCGGTGAGGAAAAAAAGGCTTCGAAACCGTAAAAAAAGGTATTTCAGTCTACATAAAAATCAACACAGCATCAAAATCGAGCACAAAGAGCATCTGTCGGCCCTGCTCCTATAATCTCACAGTGGTAAAGAGGAAACGTCCAACCAAAATCTACTCAAGTTTTGTATGAATAATGAAATACTAAAAGCGAAATGCAGACAAAGAAAGAAAAAGTGCTAACTCACTCAACTCTTCTGTTTTTACAACCCTTCATACTGTGTATTCTGCATATTAATACACAAAGTCCAGCCAAAATCGACTAAATAATCTGTTTTACATAGACTGTATAAAGAAGCATAGCATTCCAATCCAGTCAAATGAAGCTCATCGAGGGTGGCCGTGCTCCATATTAGGAATATGAATTGATTTACAGACAAAATAAAATAAAAACACCAGAATCATGTTAGAATGCGTTACTACAAATATTTTAACATCAAAATAAGGAGTCTGACAGCAGCATTTACACAGAAGGGAGATGCTTTTTCAATGCAAAGTGAATTGGAGTTGATGGAAGTAAAAACACGTCCATGCCATATGTGGAAAGGGCTTGCAATGCTTTACAGTCTATGTGTATTGAGCTTCAAATGCAAAAAAAAAATCAACAGTAGCAGCAGAAAGAAAGCATCTGCCCAGGTCCTGGTCCTATCTCGCAATGGGAAGGAGAAAGTGCCAACTCACTCAACTCTTCTGTTTTTACAACCCTTCATACTGTATATTCTGCATATTAATATACAAAGTCCAGCAAAAATCTACTAAATAATCTGTTTCACATAGACTGTATAAAGAAGTGTCACCCATAGAATTCCAATCCAGTCAAATGAAGCTCATCGAGGGTGGCCGTGCTCCATATTAGGAATATGAATTGATTTACAGACAAAATAAAATAAAAACACCAGAATCATGTTAGAATGCGTTACTACAAATATTTTAACATCAAAATAAGGAACCAGAGAGCAGCAGTTACACAGAGGGGAGATGCTTTTTCAATGCAAAGTGAATTGGAGTTGATGGAAGTAAAAACACGTCCATGCCATATGTGGAAAGGGCTTGCAATGCTTTACAGTCTATGTGTATTGAGCTTCAAATGCAAAAAAAAAAATCAACAGTAGCAGCAGAAAGAAAGCATCTGCCCAGGTCCTGGTCCTATCTCGCAATGGGAAGGAGAAAGTGCCAACTCACTCAACTCTTCTGTTTTTACAACCCTTCATACTGTATATTCTGCATATTAATATACAAAACCCAGCAAAAATCTACTAAATAATCTGTTTTACATAGACTGTATAAAGAAGTGTCACCCATAGCATTCTAATCCAGTCAAATGAAGCTCAGCGAGAGTAGCCGTGCTCCATATTAGGAATAAGAAT
>JACN01064056.1:0-13779 GCA_000787155.1 Scartelaos histophorus | reverse complement strand
TCAGTACAAACTATTTGTACTATTTGTGACTGTTTTTTGTAGCAATAGCAGTGCAGCTTTATAGTATTTTCATTTTGACCTTCCATTTTGTTCAACTCATCTCAAAATTCATTCTTGAAATTAATTTGAATAATCTATGTGTAATTATACAGTTAAAATCAAACTATAATAAGTTAATCGTTAAACATGAATTATTCTTATCATAATTACATTTCTTGGTCCTTGCCTGACAGATCGCTCCAAACTACACAAACTCTTAGTGCTGATGATAAAGCTGAGGAGCACAGTGTTACTTCTATTCTGGGGTTGGGCAATTAATCAAACTAATTTCATTAAATTGGATTTTTAATGATCGAGATTTTGACAAATTGCTGTGCAGTTGAGGATCGTTATGAAACAAGTTTACGCATGACTTTCTTACTTACAAAGCCGGGTTATTATGCACTTACAGAGCATAGAAAAGTCAGTGTTTTGTCAGTTTTTCCTACATTAATTCATCATATCGTCTATCAAGACATTATAAGATACGAACGACCAAACCTGATGCCCTCCCAGTGCCTTTTCTTTACTACAGCGGCCTGAAGTCTGCGCTCGTTCTAGGAAAAGACAATGGGAGTGTCCTGTTAAAATAGTCCAGTCCCAGCAGGAGACGGAGGAGACGGAGGAGACGGAGGACACAGAGGACACAGAGGACACAGCTGTCCGTCCCCATCACTGATCCTCACCACTCCAAACCTCCACACCAAACACCACACTGTCCTGACTGTCTTGTTATATTCACTTTTCTTTTACTCTAAAAACTGTCTTATTGATTTTTTTTACACTGTGCCTACATAGAAGAAAATATACCCACCCCCAACAACCCACTGTGCAATGTTTACCACAAATTCACAAGTACAAATACTTTAAAACACCTTTTAGCATTCAGGACAGGCTAAATAGTACTAATACTGTAATTAGTACTACTTCAATTACTGCAGCATCCAGTTACACATGACATTATATACTACTCCCACTTGACCTACTACTAATGCGTCTGCTTCTGCGACTACTACAACCACTACAACTACTAATACTACTACATAAGGCTGTGCAGTTAACCGAATTTTGATCACGATTTCGATTTGTGTGTATCTAGTGTGAGTGTGTCCAAAACCTTAACAAGTTTATAATTTTAATATAAATAAGTATATTTATTTAATTTCTTTAAATATAGAGATTGTAGATTAGCTGGATATATAGTTTATTTTGGACACATTTATGTTTCTCTATGACTTATTTCATGTTTGAAGTATATTTTATTCATTTATTGTTTTATTTATTGCAAAGTTGCTCTAAGGTATGTTTGTAGCCTATATTTATTTTCAATTTGAAAGTTTTGCATAAGTTATCAATAACAAAGTGTTTTTTTAGAGAAAGAAATTAAGAATAAATGCATCATGTAACTAAAAAAATAATTGTTTGAATAATCGTGATTTCAATATTGATCAAAAATAATCGTGATAATGATTTTTTTTTTCCATAATCAAGCAGCCGCACTATTACAAAGCAGATGATGTCACGATCTCTGTTCTCTGTAACGTTTGTATAAGTAAATACAATAATCCCCCAGACACTCAGAGCCATTGAGTTGGAGATGTCTTTTCCTCCATCATTGTGCCGGCTCTACCAGACTGAACTTTTGACCTTTTGGGAAAACACGTCCTGAGACACGTCACCGACTTTGAACAACAACAATGGCTTAAAAATATTGGAGAGACGAGCTGGCTGTCCTGGAGAGCAGGAAAGATAACAGATCCACAATCCAGTTATTCAAGGACTGGCATTGGAAACAAATGAGACGCTAATTTAGCCGTCTCACCCAAGAGGACATTTTTATCATTGTAATTGAAGCCAATGTTACAAAAGCATCTGAAAGTGGTTTCTCTTTTGGATGAATATTTTATTACATAACATTTTATTCCATGTTATAAATTCAAATTTGTAAGTTTGAGACTTTTTGGTATATAAACCCCAAATATGTGCATGAAAACCCAAGATGATACTGTGATTTAGGCCACAATATGTCATTTTACAGCCATAAAACAGACAGAAATAGAAGCAGGATTTCTTTTTTTCTGTTTATTGAGCTGAAAAACACTCTGAACAGGCTCGCATCTCCACAAACCTGACTCGTATTTGTAATTTATCAGCCATAAAATAGACTAAAATAAAAGCAGGATTTCTTTTTTTCATTTAAGTTCTGTTTATTGCACTGAAAATCACTCTAAACTAGCTCGCATCTCCACAAATCTGACTCATATTTGGCCCCACTCCAGCTTGTCTTTATGGAAATTATATTAATTTTGCAACAATATTCAAGTATGACGTAAAACTTCTTTATCTTCATGGAGAATGTTCCTTTAATCTTAATCCAGATGCCCTTCCTGATAAATAGCTGGACACTTTGGCTTCATGTGGACGGATATAACATCTAATCTAGACACTTCTCAGTTTATTTTTTGAAACTTCTACTTTGGCGACCTGTCAGTGTCTCCCTCACCGCCTCCCCCCTGTCACCCTCCTGTCACCCTCCTGTCACTCACTGTCTACACTCAGACCCAAGACGAGACCCCCCCTGACGTCCCCTCGCTCTTATCGCGTGACCCCGTGACACCCAGAGCTATTTTAAAAAGCCTCGCCCATGTGTGGGGATTTGGGTGCGTCTCCCGAACAAGGTGATTGGCGACTTCATGGCCGGTGGAGAGTGGCCATTTTGCCCCTCACCCGTCCACCGCTAACAGAGGTGAGAGGTGTAGCTGCCGCCTGAGCTAAGTGCATTCCCCAGATCAAGGCCCAAATCCCTTCTTGACCCGCGCTGATAAACTGTACAGGCCGCAGAAGACGCCTCAGCTCTACGCAGTTTACACCTGTCATAAGATAAATCAAGGCAGACTTTATTGATCATAGGGAAAACACGTGCTCATGCTATAACTTAGTCCAATAAACCTAAAAAAAAGATGCAAAAAATCTCACCAGTTGAAATAAAATGCCTTTCTTAATTTACGGCATGTCAAAATGGACAAGTTTAAAAGTCCCGACGCGTTTCAGCCTATGACTTTCCTCAGGGGACAAACAGAATTCTATGTGAACCATGTGAGTTAAATATAAGAAACCACCAATAGGGCGGCTCCATCTGCCAACCTAAAAAAAAAGATTCTTCTAAATGTGAAATTCTATATATAAAACTCCAACCAAGTCTCTTGAAAACCGTCTACAACAGTGATTCTTGACCCGACTTTAATGTTGTCTCACTCTCTATTGGTATTTTTTTAAATATTACAAATCCAATAGCCCAATAACTTGCAAATTAATTATATTCTCATATTTAGTTAAGTCGAGCTCAAATTGTCCTATAGAAACACTGAAATTTAATGCAAAGAATTCAGAATTTATTTAAAATCTGAAATCAAGTTATCAAATTGCAAATGCCTGCGTACGCCCAGGAGTCCCCACACCCCCGCTTGAGAAACATTGCTGTTACAGTGCAAAGCTGAAAGTATAATGCATGAAAAACCTTTACACATTGTGCATATTAACAATACACTCTGATATATGATGCCTTAAGAGCAGCACATAAAATGAGCTGTGCTGTCAGTCTGACCTGTGGCCTCCTGACTGTAGCTGGGTCTTTAGCAGAGTCTTGGGCCGGCTCCAGCCCAGTGTGTGAGGAGCCTGTTCTGCATCAGCCCCGTGCACATGGTAATGGGTGCTGACTGGGAGAGCGCAGCACCCGCATGTTCGTGGAAGGGGAGGATTAACACGAGGTGGGTGCCCCCCGGAGCAGGCCACAGCTGATAAGAGGGTTTAGCAGGCACTTTATGGGCGAGCTTCCAATGAGGCCCAGGAGAGGAGACAATGGGGCTGGAGTTAAAGAAGATCAGCTCAAAAAGTTTTCAACCCTGGTGTAATGTGTGCATATACAAATTTCAAGTGGAAATTTCCATAACCTGACCTTTTACTGTATCTGTAGTGTCTCTACTGTACTGGATTATCTGAGTTATCGTTCATTTTCCTTAAATTTTTCATACGTTCACATGGAAATTTGACAATAAACTTTTGAATTTGAATCTGAACATTGCAGATGCATGATATTAATGTATCAAAGTTTGTCTTTCTGTGTTCATTCAGTGACCTAAATTGTTTTAAAATACAAAACCACCACGCCAAATGGAATCTGGTTGACTTTAGCCAGGCTGCTAATTTCACACGTTAAAATTACTCACTCCCTGTGCTTTCCAGCAGAGGGCATCAGACCCCCAACCCAATATTCAAAACATAATATTTTCAGAGCTTCTTTTTCATACTAAAGACATATTTTTGAATGGGCTTTGTGGTATCCAACATGTCCACCATATTATCCATTGCATTTGAGTGTATAGAGTAGATCTAAATGCCATAGTTTAACATTGTGCTCTCAGACTGACTCCGCATGACAAACCAATACCATTTTTAAACTTCTCGTAATCCCCCTTTTATACAACTTGCGCTCTATATTCCCTTCCATCATTCTTCTCTCTTGTTCCTTTGTGTCCACTCCCTTGCTTCTTATCGGGCAGCGCAGCTTGGCCGGACCTGCTCCCATATGCCTTGGACTTGCCTGTTCCTCTTGTGGGTCCATGCATTGTTTGGTCTATGCCTGTATTTATTTAGATGTAAATCAGCTCACAGAAGTCCTTGGGCTGGTTTGCGGGAGGAAGTTAGCTCCGTCGAGATTGTAGCCGCTCAGATTGTTCCCCATTATGGAGCTGTTATTGATGTGATGGCTGGGTGACATCATGTAGCCTCACCCATTCAAGGCAGCGCGGGTGAGAAAAGCACCCACGCCCTGATTTTATTCATTAGTCAGCATGGTGAAGACTAAAGGGAAAAAAAAGACTTCCTTATCGCGGTACATCTAATAGGTGTTCAGGGCATGTTAAGGTGACATCCATTACATCAATTGAACAAGCTACGGATATAGTCAGGAAAACCATTGTGCTGTTTTAAGTAAAGGCAGGAAGTGCATTTGTTGACTTTGCAGCAGTCACAAAATCCATTTTAGTGAAGGCAAGTACTGGTAATGGTTTTAGGTCTTCAAGTTATATAAAAAATGGTTGATACTTACCAAATATAACTTCTCAGCTTGTCTTATTCTCCTTCGAGCATTATGAGTAAAAAATGTATATGTAAAAGTTGTAAAATAAATAGTAGTAGCTCGAGAGTTGAAGAGAAGAAGCACGATGCCGGAGTTTTAATGTAGGGAAGTGAAACTGTGATAGAGTTTAGTGCGGAACAAATCTGTAGGATGTGCTTCTGTTGTAGGGAGTATTATACCTCTGATGATGTAGGACTGGGCTGACAGTAAGTGCCGTAAAAATTCTCTAACATATTAATTTCATGTCTTAAATTACATTGTTTTGACATGCTGGTATATGATATGAATCAATGAAAAAGTGAGGTTGCCTTACAAAAAATGTAATAAAAAACACCTCTAACATAAAAGAAATGAAGCTTTAGTCCATGCATGAGGTTAAATTATAAAATCTATTTATCTTGTAATTAAAAAATAGCTCAAAGGGGCCCAGTCAGAGTCCACCAAAGGACCGTATGTGACCCGGGAGCTGGACAATGCCCAGGTCTGGATTAAATAATATCTTTACACTAGTTGCACCTATTATGCCAATATCAGTGGGGGAAAAGGAAATGAGTAAGCAGGCCTACACTAGTATTTTATAATAGTAGTCTGAATACAAAGTGCAGACAACAGATCTACTGGAGCACAAGGCAATTTTAGGCTTATCTGTCGAAGATCGTATTCACTTTGCGGTCATGCAAATAAACACCTGCACCTGGACAGACAAACTCTTGGCTGAAATTTCAGCTATCTTGAATAGATATTTCCCCATAATATACAAACAAATATTGTCTGTGCGTGTCCGTTTTTATCAAATATCATGTTTTCATGTTTTCAAATATCAATATCATGTTCATATTGCTCAGAACTTAGATTAATATCTCAATCATGTTTCAGAAAACAAAACCATTTTAAGGTTATTCTCGGTTGCTCCATATGACATTTTTTAAGGTCATAGCAAATTCATGTACCTGCTTAATATAAATGTTAAACATATATTTATGAACACCCGACATTATAAATATTTGAAAAAGTTCAATAGAAACTAAATTTTAAAATGTGCCTATTAAAAGTCCTTGTATGTCATTCACCCATAGAGACATTTTCTTTGTGTTTTGGTCATTTTTAAGCAGCTTTTCTGTATTTTACTGAAACATATTACAATGTATGCCTGTCTTTAATGTTGGTAGGTATCAAATTGGCACAAAACAGGGACACCTGAGACATGTATTGTATAAAACTTGAAAAAATCGCTGGTTTTGGATAAATCTGCTTTGACAGGGGACACAGGGCTCAAATCTGTGTTTGTCCTGGGTGACTAAGGACGTGTGATCACCTCACATTTATTGCCCCAGATTGACTTTCACTTTCACCCTTTACATTATGATTGAAGGGACTGCTCTGTTTTGTCCTCCGCGGGCTTCCGTACGCATTCCTTCACTGTCAGTGCGGTGACAGCAGCAGCAGCAGCAGCATCCTCCGTGCGCCACCGATTCTTCACCACCCCGCACCCAGAACCATGGAGGAGATCAACAACATCCAGGTGGTCCCGTGTACAGAGTCCGACTACCTGAAGCCTCTCACGGTGCACTACAACCAGGTTTGTGCATGTTTTACCCACGCCGCGCAAACACTAAACGAGAGATGCTGCTGGCTGGAGGATGCTAGCCCAACCCCCATTCATTTAGCGCCCTGGCTGCTAACACAACATGAAGGCTGAGCTGACCTTACGTGCACACTTCCACCCATGGCATTGTCACGCTTTGCAGTCCGCAGATTCGTGCTCAGATACTAATTGTTGATGATTTCCAAAGCTTTGCGCTCGATTTGGATGTAACCTGTTAGCGGTAGCATGCTAACCTTAGCTAATGCAGAGATGACAGGAGAATGAGCATCCCCCAAACAGCACATGCTTCACGTTTAGGGTGACCAGGATTTCCAAATCAAAAACTGGGACTCCATAGGTTTGTGGTGGTTGGTAATAATAAAATTGTGAATCGAGTGCGTAAAAAAGGAAAACTGTTCAGCATTGGCCCATTCATGACTAACATGTGCCAGCATAGTCACATTTTCTTTGTGTTTTGATCGTTTTTAAGCAGCTTTTTTGTGTTTTGCCTCAACAGAAGTCAATGCATACCTCTTTTTATTGTTGGCAGGTATCAAATTGGTCCAAAATTGGGACACCTTAGACATTTCTTGTGTAAAACTGGGACAAATCACTGGTTTTGGATAAATCTGTTTGTACAAAGGACACAGGGCTCAAAAGTGGATTGTCCAGGGTAAATAGAGACGTGTGGTCACCTTAATCATGTTAGAGGGACTCCGGGGATAGCGTGAGAGCAGACACTTTTTTAACATTAACTACATAATCAATTGATTCTAGTAATGCGCCAAGACAGGTGCCATGGCTCAGCTACGAGTCTAATGTATAAGATGCATGCACTTTGTTGTTATCCTGTTATAATCCATCTATTGTGACCAATAGTCGCTGGCTTGTGACACTTCTAAGATCGGATAAATGCAGTATTCTTGCAGTAAGAACCATGCACACAGTTGTCATTCTGGATATTGTTAATAGGTTTTAACATTCTAACATATCAGGCAATAATATTAGGGGCAGCTAAAATGAATATTGTTAATGCTGATGTTTGCTGTAATGTAGCATGTCAATATGAGAGTTAGAGCCTAGTATTTGTAAAATATTAGTTCATTGTAAACTAATGTCACTCAAACGATGAATAAGGAGATGTCCTGTTAATATGACGCAATGGGCTGATTGTGGGTTTATTGTATGAGATGAGACAGGTCATGTGAAGACTCCAGTATGATTATAAATTGTTAGAAAAGACTCCATTGCTCAGACATTGTATTGTGTTCTTTTATTAACAAAAATAGATCTGAGCTGCTCACGCCTGCCTCTATTCTGAAGGAGTCAAGTCTTTGAGGAGTATAAATACTTCAAACAATATTATGTAACTTTTTTTTATCCTAAAATATCCCCTGATCCAAAGGCTGGTCATTCAAATCACGCTCCTGACAAGTTGGTCGAGCGGTCAGACTCACTGACCCAAGGCTCATTGTTGTTGTGTCCTTGTGCAAGATACTTAATCTGCTTCACCTCCAGTGCCATGCATACTCTGTTGTTCGAGTGTGTGTGCATGGGTGCGAGGTTCACTGATGTAAACTGATTTGTGTGCTCATGGTGGAAGAAAAGTACTATATAAATCTGCTTATTGAACATCAACAACATTTTTTTTGTTGTTTATAGTTTTTTTCTGCGTTTTAAGAGTCTCTTCTAATTATATTGCACTTGTGAGTTTTCTAAATCACTTTTACAGACTTAAAGTGGCTTTTCCTCCAACTGCGTGTCCTGATGGTCACTGCAGAAGTGTGATATCCTTCTCTCACCAAACAGCGGCTTGTGTCCAGAATGCTCTTATTTTTAGCTGTTTAATTATTTGTCCAGCTCACTGTATTTTAGTGCGTTACATCTGCCCCTGGACAGATAAGGCCTGGGCACTGGGTACACTTTCCCAGATACTTTTTCTATTTTGTGAGTGTTTCTTTTCTTGTGAGCGGATAAAGAAAGGGATTGGTCAATGCTTAACAGATGGACAACATGAGGCATTTGATTTTTGTCTATTTTCCACACTGCCAACTGTCTTCTAGAGTGAACTGATTTGCATTTTGTTTTTATGCCTATCCTTGAGTTGATTGAATATGGTGCTTTAATAATATTTAAAGCATATAACATAGATATTTTTTCTTAAAGAGCTCATATCACTTTATTTTATGATCTCTTTTATTGGGTTGTTTCCATCAGAATTTTACCTGGAGTTTTGTTTTGTTTCATTCACATTTTTAATGCTTAAATATTTATATATTCTCTCAGATGGAAAACACTTTGTTCCACCTTGTGATGTCATGTGGTAATACAGGAAGTGCTCCACTGTGGTGTATTGCAAAGTGGAGCAGAGCATTTTGAGCTTTGGAGGTGGACAGACCAATCACAAAAGGTTACTCAAACATGTGTGAATGAAACAAAACACAACTCCAGGTTTGTTTTTGATGAGATAACTCCATTATAACATTGCGTGCGTATAGGACCTCTAACACAAATGCGTTACAATATGAAGTATTATTCCAACACTCAAAAACAATTTGTTCTCAAAGTTATTTTAATATGCTAAATGTAGTATCAGGCATACTACACAGTTGGAACCACTGTAATTAATGAGTAAGTCTGTCCTGTCAAAGCCAATCATGACTGTTATGACATAAAAATATAGTTAAAATGAATAATAAATGAAATAATACATTATTTCAGAATTTATAATGGAGCAGTTCAGCAGATGGGCAGTTTAGCTCCTGCTTATCAGAGGAGATTGGTTTGTTAATCATTTTACAAAACTCTTCAATTGTCTATGCAACTCTCCCCATTTTATCTTGGAGACTGAAATCAATATTTTCCTATTCCCATTTGTTCCATAGGTTTTTTTTTTTTTTTTTACACCTGTGCCCAAAGGAAAACTCGGGGTTAAGCCTAAGTCTGCTCGATACAGCAGCAGATGGGTGACAATAGAGGCTGAGTTTGTCCCGTGCAGCTCAGGAGGGCCTTTCACTTTCACTCTGGAGCATCTTACCCTAAACCCTTTTTATTCTCTGGGGCACATCTGGTCCCTCACTACGGGCCCTGAGCCCTGAGTGGATAATGTGAGTGTGGAGAGTTTGGTTCGGCAGCTGACCACTTCTCTTTGACTCCCTGGATGCCCTCTCCACTCTGTTACCAGTTGCAGTGCTTAATTTTGTTCTAAAATAAATTAATTGAGCTGCTTTAATGCATCATTAATACATATAAAATGTATTTTAGCCTCCAACTCATACTTGAGTAATGGTTCAACTTCAACTTTAACAAAATAATATTTTGCATTTCATATATGATGTGCTCTTTATACTGACTGGCATTATATACTAGCATGCCCTAAAATTCAACCTAAATTTGACAATATGTACTTCATTAACCACTTTTTTTAAAGCTATATTTGGCCAAAAAAGTTAGGGAAGAGAAAGTGCGTGTTATTCTATCAAATCTAAGTCCACAGGAGTCCATGTTAAATGTTGAAGCTGTATTTCTTGGCAGTGGCTGTTGAAACCAAGGGAGGAAACCAGTAAGTCCTCTGATATTACAGGCACAGTATACAGGATCTGATTTGCCTGAGAAGAACAGACCCAGGGCATTAGTATTTTATCAGGCCTGTTTCTGAATGGCCCTCTGCAGCTCGCATAGAGTTTAAAAATTAAAAGCAGCAGGGATTTAAGTCTCCAGTTCATAAATATGGCACAGAGAGAATCAGGCATCCTGGTAGAACATGCAGTCATGTCTCATCTCACATAGAAAACATGGCCGCTGTGATTTTAGTGAAGATTTGTGCTTTATCATTCCCTTTTAACATTTAGAACACGTCATGCAAACAGCCTCTGGTTAGAGACTATGGGGAGAGCAACGCTGTTAAGCACCTTCACAAGGATCAGTCATATGATATTGATTAGTAAACAGGCTTCATAATATATCACCATCTTGTTATTGCAGTACTGGGTAACGCATTCAACCCTCAACTAAAAAGAACATAAATAATCTGACATACACAACTTTTGAAGACTAAAATGAAAATGCAATTGGACTTAAATATTCAAAAAGTAAAAAATTTCAGGCTACACTTTAAATTAAATTTTTTGTTTGAATTGAACTGTGTCCAAATTGCGTCTTCAACTACCCAAAAAGTGTAGTTATAGCTATTTCTAATATAGTTATTGCGTATTAATTTGTAGCCCTACTGTATGCTGTCTATTTCTTCTACTTATTTTCTTTTTGCTCAGTTTAATACTCCAATACCAATGCCTGAAAAATGGAGGGCATTACATCAGGAAGGGCATCAGGTGTAAAATTTATGCTAAATTAGTATTTGCAAATGACTGGCCAATACGAAGCTTATCATTTTATATATATTAAAATGATGCAATGCAGTAAATAAATCAAATATTGTTCTGTCTTGTTACTTGCAGTGGTTTGTGGTTGAATTCCAGTTGTGATTAATTTTGTTTGCTTGTCTCATTTTGTATTTAGCTCCTGACCACACTCATAACTTTCCAATTTGTTTCTGCAATTGTTTAGTCAGTATAGCCTCAATGATACACAAAGACTAAAAGATTAAAACAGCATATTGTGGATTCGCAGAGTGCTTTTGTACTCGTTCTCGCCTTCTCTCTTCTCTTCTGCAGCTGCTCCTCCAGCTCAGGAGGAGTGTGAACGCGATGTGATGGTTATTAGACTTTAAGCACCGAAAAAGATCAATGCAGGACATGGTTCTCACAATGGCCATTCACACTGGGGACAGTCCCAAAGCCAGAGGGACCGAATTAAACTCAAGGTCCTCTCCTCTTGTCCCCCTCTTCCTCTCTTCCTCCCTTTGGGCTAATCACTCGCTGGTAATCCATGTCGGCCATGATTGCCCTCCCTCCTCCTGCCCCCCTCCTCCTCCGCCCCCCTCACAGCAAGTGTCCTGAGTAATGAGAGGGACCCCCACCACCATCTGCAGCCCCAATCAATGTTCCACTCTGGACATCACCTCATGGGCCCTGAGCTGAAAAGCATATGCTGTTTCGGCAATTGTATGATTTGTGTGTGATTTAATACCATATGTGAATGTAACTAAATCTCTATAGGCTTTTATAGCGTGTGGGACGGTTTTATCATGTAAATCCCCCTGTTTTAACACCATTATTGTCCCAACAGAGTCATTTGTTCTGAGACACTGGGAATTCTATCTAAAGACTCCTGTGCATGTTCATAGTAAGTAAATTCAATGCTTTCAGTCCTTTCTAGGAATCAAACCTGCAACTTTCTCATTGTGAGGTAACAAAGCCAACCCCTGTGCCACCCCTGTGTTTGTGGGAATCAAAGGAAACATTTGCAATTTGGAGATTTTGCCAAACTGTTCAAATCTCCCATGTGCCATTAAAGTTGTTTTTTTCTAGTGATGGGTCCGCCACCAGCTTGTCTCATGGAGATGCTATTTCTTTGCTAGGAATGTTCCATAGTATGGTATTAAATATCTCTATGGAGACAAGCCTGTGATGATACTAGGTCAACGATCTGTAGAAAGGTGACCTTGCTCACAGTAAGAAGGCATGTTTTTCAAGCTATTTTTTCAGCAGTAAAGCCTGTAACTTAAATGGAATAAGTTTAAAGCAATACAGTGAAACATTACAGGGGAAGCATAACATCTCTATGGAAACGAGCAGGAGGAGGACACTAGAAAGGTTACATAGTACACCTTTAATTCTTTTGTTTTGGTAGAGTTAGCAAATGTGCTGCAGTCATTCAACAATAAGCTTACGGTGAAGGACATTGTTGGCCAGTTTGACGCATTCTGACAGTCATCCCTTTATCCTCCATGTTAAATAAACCAGTTTATCAGTATGAATCAGAAAATAACAAATAGTAATAATAATAGTAATATATTAAAGCGTAATCCCCTCCCCAACCAAAACCTGTTTCACCAGCCTATAGGGATCACATGATGTAATTGTTTTACTCTTCATACAGCCAAACAAGTCAAGCGTACAGATCTACCACGGCTATACTTGAATTTGTTTTTTGAAAGGCTTAGCGACAGGAAAAATACTTAAGCTCACGATCCAAAAGAGGTGCATCCCCAGTTTAGTCACGAGAGATGATTTATCATAACATACTACTTACAATGTTGTTTGCTTTGAGGAGAAGAGAGGGGCGTGGCTGGCCTGCAGGAGGAATAAAATGTACAAGACAAACTCACTTTTCATAATAATTACAGCCATAGACTTCTGAGGAGGCTACATGACCGAACAGATTTTCCTATTGGCGAAATGAAATGAATAGGTAGGTTTGGTGACGTTCAGGGGGATCACGGTACAATTTACTGTGGAAATCCCAATAAATCCTTCTATTTACTTTTTCGGACAGTTTACAAAAGAGACATGTTGTGTAAATGAAAATAATGGATCCTAAAGTATGTTTACAGGAACCAACCACTGACGTTTGAACATCATCCCGTGCTGTTATCCGCCCTTGGGTGGAATAGGTAATTTACAGTCAGACGTCAAATTGCGGGTTAAATTTGTGGTTTTGCAGTTGCACAATACGCCGCACGAGATGGAGAAATATGCATGTCATGGTTGGGCTATCACACATGGCTGCTGGAAAAGTTTATGTAAATTTTTTTTTGTTATATAGTGACACAAGTGACTCAGAGGCTCAGTGATACTAAATTTAGCTGCTCTTTCGATATATCGCCATATTTTTTGGTATATTTTACAGAATTATTTTGTGGCAGTGCTACAATTTTGATGTTTGTTCAGAAAAGGGAAACTTGTTTATGGATCCCTGGAGTTGCATTTTGTTTCATTCACACATGTTTCACACACAAACCCTGCATATTTAGTTCTTCTCTCAAATGGAAAACGCACTGTTCCACCTTGTGATGTCATGTGATAATACAGGAAGCGCTCCACTGTGTTTTTAAACTCCACACACCTTCACTGGAGTCATTTGTATGATTTCAGCTAGGGCTGCACGATATATCGAA
>JACN01074394.1:0-11991 GCA_000787155.1 Scartelaos histophorus | reverse complement strand
AATTTGAGGGCTTGAATATATTTAGGCTGAAACTGAAATTTTTATTTTGATTTGAAACACTTTGAAAATGTGCACTTAAAATTACAGCAACTAAAATTCAGCATAAAAATCTTTTTCCAGAGTTACAAAAATTCAAAGTGAGAAATTCAATGACATTTAAAATTCAAAATTTGATGAAACAAATTATTTTCCATAAAGATCATTCTAAAGCTTCAGGAAAGGTTCATTTCTGTTCTGTGAATGCGACTTTTTTATCGACACCTGCTCAAATGAGAATCTACTTTCGATTCTAGTGTAAATTAGCATCTGATTTCGAATACTTTTGAAAACCCTGTTGCTTATGTGTTTTAAAAGTGCTGTACCTTAATGTTATTGTCTTAGAAACATTAATTTTTAACAGTTTGCAGTGGTTCAAAGTTATTCCTCACTCACCTTATGCATTTAAAGCACCATCATTATTCAGCTTAAGGTTTGAAGCACTTTTCACTCAGAAGCAACTGGAGAGTTTTGCCGTTAAGATAAGATCACAACAAGCATGCCAACACACACTTCCTGATTATCGGACCATATAAAACACTTTATAGATTGGATTAAAAGCTGCTTATACAATATATCTGTACTGGAAGATAAGGAAACACGGGTTAGACGTAGAGTAAAAATGTGCGATTAGATTAGAGCTTTAGTACATTTCAAAGTCGCCTTCCGTTCATTATATATTCATTCTCTGCCAGAACATAAGTCGAGCACAGACACAAAGACTCCCCAACCCCAACCAGCCACGATTATACTGTGAAATGTGTTGCTCAAAGAAACAGCAACAGTGCGCTGCAAATTTCTCTGATCTGGATAAGATTTTCAAACTTATATCAGGTTGTTCATGTTCTTTTCAGGTTTATTATCGACTTATTCGTTCTGAGGCTGCTTCATTCTAATCTAGAGGTGATTTATTTTAAGATAACTTGTCAAAAAAATGATCTTGCTGCACGAACAGATAATTTTGCTTCTTTTAAGTAATTTTCTGATAAATTTAAGGGTTTGGACAAGCTTTTTTTGCAGTGGAGTAGTCAAATTCAACAAACTCCAATTGCTACGAGTATTAGTGCTGTTTACTTCTACTCTAACGGACACTTTTCAGCTGAAGTCACCAACATTTCCTGGGAATGTGATGCTAACTGGGGGCACTGCTCTGTCTGAAGCTCAGATGCTCCTGTAAGACTTCAATTGACTCCTGAAAATCTGCTGTTAAAATCCGTTTTGTATTTCTTCTTGTTAATGCATTGGAAAAAAACAATATCTAGGTAACTTAAAATGACTTACATTAAGAAGATTTTACTTTATTTGAGTAGGCTCAACTTGACAAGTAAAATTATCTACCAATGGAATAAGTGTATTTGTCTTAATTCCAGTAACATTCGATTTTGTTTCTTATTTTAAGCACAAATAGTTGTTGATGTTTCTTATTTCAAGTGTAGCAAGATGAATTTTCATATTTTATGTGCAAAAAGTCTTGTTTTACTGGCAGATAATTTTGACTTTAAGTGAAATTTACTCAAGTCATTATAAAATTTTCTTAATTCAAGTCATCTTAACTTGGCTAGATTAAATTTTTTGCGATTTTTTTTTTTGTGCACTGTGCCACCACATTACAAAAAAACAAAAAAAAAAACAAGATTTGTTCTCTTAAATTTAGACTAAATGACTGCTAAATGACTGCTAAACATGTAAGATTATTTAGCTACATTCAATAATTTATTTATTTGTTTATTTTTTGTTTTGTTCTTTCTTAAAACAAGAGTAATTTAGGTTTTATGCTTTATTTTAGATCACTTAAATAATTAATAATCTTATTTTGAGATTTATGAAGCCCTGGATATATTTTCTTGTTTTAAAATTTCTCGATAAGTAAATTTCACTTGCACTGGCAGATCATTTCACTTGTTTCTAGTGCATTTTAACTTAAAACAAGATTTCTGTAGTTTTAAGGTATTTCTGCAGTGCATGGCTGAAGATTGTTCCGTAAGCATACATGTAGAATAGAACCCTCCCAAACCCAGCACTGTCATTTTTAATATATTTTTACGTTCTTGAATACATCTGAGCAGGAGCCTGTGTAACTACGATGACTAAAACTACGACAGTTTCAGTAAAAAAATCTCCAAAGCCTAAAAACGATCCACAAATGTTGAACCTTTTCATTATTTCAGTATCGGCTCCACCAACTTGTCGTATTAATCTAATGGTTTAAAGTCCTTTCAGCTGACAATCATCACGTCTTTGTGGTGGAATAATGGAACCACTTAGTGAAGCAGTTGTGGAAAGAAAAATCACTTTATTTGTATTGACAAGACGCACTGAACTTTGTGCCAGTTTCTTTTTTACGCGTGAAAAGGCCAAGTCACTTCAAAGATTTAAACAGAAACCAGCTCAACAAATCTGCACCTCCAATATTCCAACGTATGGCATTAAACTTTTCAATCTCCATAGAAACAGGCATGTGTTTATGGATATGTCATTATCCTGCTTAAAATGTTCCACAGTATGACATTAATCTCCATGGAGAAACGTATTTAACGGAGCCTCCACCGATTTCCACAATGCAGCTTTAATGCAGATTTTTGTGTTCAAATTTTGTGTTCACAGCAAAATGTAAAATCTAGCCATGATTTGAGCAAATTTCACTAAAGAAGTAAAATTATTTGACTTTTTGCACTAAAAATATCACATAATGCCTACATTTTCTGTCCAATTGCAATTTCTTCAGTTAAAAAGGTTCATAATAATTCCCCACATCCCTGTAGAACCTCTGACCTCCTGGAACCAAATAATTTTTTCAGAGTTATTCTGCATGTTTTTTGGACTTAAAGTGTTAAAATGTTATGTGGTGCGACCGTCCGCCCTTAACTCATGATTTTTAAACTTCTTTAAAATGACTAAATCTAATTGTCATATTTTCTGAAGTGTTTTTAGACCTGCATGAAATTTCAGTTTTCTTGAATAGATATTTCCCCCATAATATTCAAACAAATATTGTCTGAGCGTGTCCGTTTTTTCAAATCTTTTTCAAATCTTCAATTTATGTACATAAAAAATACAACACTTAATATAAATAAATCAAACATAGATTTATGCACCTGACATTGTAAATATTTGAAAGAGTTTTATGTCATTGACCCATATACATCTTGTTACACTTAAGATAAGAAAAAATAACAACTCTTTTCACTTAAAATACAAAACAAAATCTAATATTGGTTGAATTAAGACAAACACAATTATTCCATTGATAATTTTACTTGTCTAGTTGAATCTAGTCATTTTAAGATATATTTTAAGATATATATATTTTTGGCAAATTTCAGACTCATTTTTCCCCTTATTTGGACTTATAACATTCAAAACTTGGAGATCATAATTTCAGATGGAGAAGGTGATACACGTTTTTTTGTTTTGTTGTATGTCTACTACAGTTTTAAGTCGTTTTAGATGAATATTCTTATTTAAAATGTCTAAATTATACCATAAAGATCCAGCGGTGTCATAGATTATAACTATGGAGCACACACAAGCACAATATGTCTTTTTAAGGACTTTTTAAGGCCAAATTCAATGTATTTTTGAGCAATAAAACACCCATAATTGAATAAATGCACCTTATAAAAGTTTAATAGCGTATTGTGGAGCGTTACAGGCAAAGCAATAACCTGAAAAGTTACGCAACGCACTGATAAATTTGAAAATCACATTCTATTGTTGAAATAAAGAGGTATTGGAATCAGTACCGAGTCTATTCCTAAGTATCGAAACGTGAGTACGCAAGAGAAAACGCGACCTTTTCCACAAAGATTAGCTTGGGCGTTGAGGTGTTTAGCCCGGCGAGGTAAACGGGATGGGAGCTTTTGGACGGGAGCCTCACCTCACCAAACGGCGGCACATTAGCGACGACAGCCGGCTATCGAGAATGTCGGCACGGCGAGAGGGAGGGAGGAAATGGTGATAAATGACACAGGAGGAGGAAGAGGAGGAGGAGGAAGAGCACGAGGGGGTGGGTGAGAGCTTGTTAAGAAGCGACTGAGAGGAGGGAGAGCGGGTAGGATGTAATTGGCAAGACTGAGAGATGGAAATTAGAGAAGGTGATGTTGATGCGAATGATCAGGAAGCTTTTTTTAAATGCTTCTCCTGGCGCCGGTTTGTGTTTGAGACTTTCATAATCTATTAGAAACCATTAGAGATAGACCGATATGTTGGGGTTTTTCATGCTCAACACCAACACCAATTGACGATAAGATTTGCCAATATTTTTTGGCCCAATTTTGACCATTTCCCCCAAAAATATATGATTAAAAATGACTTTTTACTGTTTTGTATAATCAAACTATAACAACAATAAACAACAATGGAAATATTTTTAGACATTCACAACCCTGTTTCTACAGCTAACCCCGTAATATCAGTCAAGTTTGGGGGTCCGCCGCTTGCTCGTTTCTATGGATACGCCGTTGCTCTGCCTCAAATGTTCCACAGTATGGCGTTAAACAGCTTTACCGTACATTTATTCAATCACAGGAGGTTTTACAGCTCAGAAATATCTAGAAAAACAGACGTTCTGACTGCGTTGGGTCGCCTCTCCACGAATCTGAGCTGTAACTTGGCCTGGTTTGGTCTCCATGAAGATAGAAATCAAGAAGAATTTAATGCCATATTGTGAAATATTCCAAAGAAACAGCAATATCTCCTTGAAGAAAAGCTTTTGACGCACCCTCCACCAGAAAAGTTTTGCAATGCACCTCTAAACTAAGGCTTTTTACAGCAGTTAGTGAGCCCAAACCAAATATTGACCTGGCAATATGCAAAAATACCAAATATCTGCAAAATCTCTATTAGAAATGTTCAGAAATATGCCAGTGCATATCATAGACATCGTTCTAATTTGGCAAGTACTACCACGATCATACTGTGAAGTGTGTTGCTCAAAGAAACAGCAACAGTACACTTATTGGACTTGCTGGAATTCAACTACCAACCTTTGAGTGTATGGGGCGAACCAACCACAGCCACACCACAGACATTTCCTCTTCAAAAGTCTTCGATTGTTTACAGCAACATTTACACAACTCCTTTCAGTGAAGAAATAACTCTTATTAAGCACTTTTAAATCTTATTTTTGTATTACAGCAGTACAAAGGTTTATCATGGTATTTTAAAGTGAAAAAGTAGCATGTTCACAATTTGTAAGCCTCAGAATAAATATCAAACTGTGAGATGCATATCGAGAAAATATCGTACTTAAGAATGTGGATATCGTCACATCCCTATGTTTAGTTGTTACTTGAATTTTGCACTTCAGCTTCAATGGTCAAAGCAGTTTTTTGGTCGCCTCTCCACGAATCTGAGCTGTAACTTGGCCTGGTTTGGTCTCCATGAAGATAGAAATCAAGAAGAATTTAATGCCATATTGTGAAATATTCCAAAGAAACAGCAATATCTCCTTGAAGAAAAGCTTTTGACGCACCCTCCACCAGAAAAGTTTTGCAATGCACCTCTAAACTAAGGCTTTTTACAGCAGTTAGTGAGCCCAAACCAAATATTGACCTGGCAATATGCAAAAATACCAAATATCTGCAAAATCTCTATTAGAAATGTTCAGAAATATGCCAGTACATATCATAGACATCGTTCTAATTTGGCAAGTACTACCACGATCATACTGTGAAGTGTGTTGCTCAAAGAAACAGCAACAGTACACTTATTGGACTTGCTGGAATTCAACTACCAACCTTTGAGTGTATGGGGCGAACCAACCACAGCCACACCACAGACATTTCCTCTTCAAAAGTCTTCGATTGTTTACAGTAACATTTACACAACTCCTTTCAGTGAAGAAATAACTCTTATTAAGCACTTTTAAATCTTATTTTTGTATTACAGCAGTACAAAGGTTTATCATGGTATTTTAAAGTGAAAAAGTAGCATGTTCACAATTTGTAAGCCTCAGAATAAATATCGAACTGTGAGATGCATATCGAGAAAATATCGTACTTAAAAATGTGGATATCGTCACATCCCTAATGTTTAGTTGTTAATTGAATTTTGCACTTCAGCTTCAATGGTCAAAGCAGTTTTTTATGTCTTGTCTTGTAATTATAGGTAATATCGTAATATCGTGAGCTTTCCCACGATATCGCAATAACTAGCGCAACGTGAGGTATGTACAGTGACGATATCGTATTGTGATACTTGGATATCGTTACATTCACCGTTCTGATGATTTAAACATTTTTATAAGTTATTTCTCATACAATTTTGTTCTCGTTGGATGTATTAATGCGTTAATGTCACGATACTATGTTTTAGTATCGTGATATATCGTGATCTATCGAATTGTAACAGGCTTCAATATCGTGCAGCCCTAGTATCGAGTATCGAGTTTATTCCTCAATACCGAAATCGAGTTTATATCCGACTATCTTAAAGAGCTTTTGAGAACGCCACATCCAACCATTATTACGCAGCCATTTTTAAGATTTATTGCGGGATTTCAAACTCGGTCTGTTTACAACGGCGCGATATAGGACGCTGTGGATTCTAATTAAAAAGCAATTTGCCATTCTGTTGTTTTATTAATCAAGGAACTCATTTGTGGCAGTAATTACAGTTAACAAGTGTCCAATCCGACGCCGCTGTACGATGACAATGAACTACGCTGAATATTTAAGGCGAAGGGAATTGGCTTGGCTCCGGGTCAGGTCGGGGCATCTGGGGCTTGTATTTCTCTTCATACATAAAACAAAATACGCTCTTATTTTAATTGCGACACATGACTTGTGCTTTTAAAAATGGCACTAACTAGCTCTGTCCTCGGTTGATGTAAATTTGCGCAAATAAGACGCGTAACAAAGCAGCTCTTGAGGTCAAAATAAGTCTTGAAAATGAAACGGCTCCGTTCATGTTTTTAAATGAGGTTCCGCGCCTTTAAAGCGGACTCCAAAATGGACTTTCAAAGCTTTTTTCCAGGCTATTTTTGTTTCCCTCCTCATTTTTTACCCTCTCGAGTTGTATTTAGATTTATTCATGTTTGAGCAATCCCACATGTATTTACTTCATTCTCCAATTGTATTTTCTTCATCTATCCACAGGAGGTACCAGTGCTTTGTTGGGACGACGTTTTACAGTAGCATTAGTTTAGTTTAGTTTTCTAATGTGCACTTGTTTATTTTAAATGAATATTGTGATTTAAAATGTCCAAACTATAACATAATGATCCTCAGGTGTCATAGATTATAACTACAGAGCAGACCAAAACCTATCTTGCTGCATCAGTTTTCTTAAAATAAACCAGACTAGAATTAAGCAGTCTCAGATGTAGTAAGTAGACAATAAACGTGAAAACAAGAAGAATAACCAGATCAGAGAAATTTGCAGTGTGAGTTTTAACGTGTGGCCTCCATATACTGAATGAATATACTATACTCCATATACTCCATATACTATAATGAAACAAACTTGAGTGTGTTTCCTCTGGATCTGGCAACACAGGTTCAGTTGTGATTCTAGGGTTCGCAAAAGTACGTGAAGAGATAATATGTGTTTTTTGACATGAATCTGTGTGTCATCTCCGTCAGCAGTGTGGAGCACAAACACTGACTTACCCCCGACAGCCCTGTGAGCCGAGTTCTTGCCCGGTTTTGGTGTTGACGAAAGTAGTGCGCCGAGTTGACTGGGGTCGTGAAAATAAAGTGTTTTTCTTCTCAAAACGATGTGTTCAAAAGAGTGATACATTTGCATCATAAAACCGTTGTTGATGTAAAAGTCAGACCTCATAATTGCTTGGTGCTATTTTCTCTCCGTTCGTATCACTGCGTCGCTACTGTGAGCTGAGAGCCGCACACAAATCTAACACTTTTTTTAGGTGTTTGGCAATGTCTATGTGCTCAGACTGATGCCGCTGCGACGCAAGAGAGCTAACGTGAACGCTAATGTGAGAGTTAACGTGAATGCTAACAGGCGAGCTAACGTGAAAGCTAATGTAAGAGAGCGATAAGTATATATGCTTGTGTAAGTTATCGGTGTCATAGTCAAACATGTTGCCGTTAACTTTCCGAGCCGTAAACACAGTGAAACAAACAGAAAGAAAATAGCGTCAAGCAATTATGAAGTAGGTTTTGGACGGAAGTGAACGGTTTTGTGATGCAAATGTATCACTCTTTTGAACACATACTGTTTTGAGAAGAAAAACGCTTGATTTTCGTGACCCCAGCCAACTTGCTGGAACTACTTTCATCAGCACCAAAACGCTGTCGGGGGTAAGTCAGTGTTTATGCACCACACTGTGACCGGGACGACGTACAGATTCATGTAAAAAAAAACAATTTATCCATTTAAAATCTGATATTAATTGATACTAAAAATAGTATCAAGACCATAAAATCAAGTACTGCTACGAAAAAGTCCAATTCAGTGTTTTTATTCCTAACGTGGTATTGGAAACAGTATTGGGAACGAAGTCTACGCCTTAGTATCGAAATAGAGTTTGAAATTTAAGTATCGTGACAACACTAGAGATGTTTTAGTCTTTTTAACCAAAAATATGAGTCCTTCTCCATTTCCATTGAACTGTCACCAAAACCATTGCAGCCAAAACCAGAGCAATTTACAGTGACTTAAAGAAATAAGTATGACATTTCTTATCGTTTGCCGTTTCATCTCCTCTTCTATGGGCTCAGTTTTAAATACTAAATAGTTCTGAGTCAATTCAAAGCAGCCACACCTCCAAGAAAGAGTTTAGAGCCCCAACAAAACCTCTCGTGAAAGAAAAAGTGCAGGTGTGATGGAGGAGAGGTGTTTTTTTCTTGCTAACAAGAAGCTAATTATTTCTCTTAATTCAAGTTTGTCTGAAAAGTAAAGAACGTGCAGGTGGAACTGGGACAGAAATGAATAAAAAGGAAGCATTTAAAAGTAGGAAAATAATGACTTCCCTAGGGCGTTGTAAAAGCGACTCTGCAGTACCCACCACAATGAATTCACAGGGGGCAATCGGGGATCAAGTCGCCTTAATGGGGTTGAGAATCTTAAAGAGGGAATATTATGCAAATTTTGAGTTTTTTACTGTGTTTTTACCGCTTTTCCCTCTTCAAAAACATTCCTGAAGAGGTTTTAGCTCCATTTCCACGCATGTTTCAGTCATTTAGCGATCTATTCAAACCTTCCTTATAATTAGGAGTAAGATTATGTATTCTCCCACGCGACAATTCTCCATAAATACACAAAATCGCGATACGAAACAACACACTACAACTTTGTGAGTATGAAAACCAACTAAAATATGGAGGTTTTGTGTGTTAAACTTGTGCAAATGAAACAAAACACAACTCCAGGTGTGTTTGTGATGAAGAAACATTATAACACAGATCAGAAAATAGTTTAATACGAGCTCTTTAATTACCTCGGTGCTGTCGTTTAATTCGTCGTCCCTAATAACCTTCCGGTAATTCCAAAATGGCCATAACGACGCCGTCCTGGCAATGCTAAGTTCTCATTTGAGGTCTTTGAATTTTGCTGTAAATGCTACTTACGTTCCTTATTAGATTTAATTCACGAAAATTAAAAATGTCCCTGACCACCTCCAAGGGTAAAAAGGACAAGCTGTTTTATTACTAGACACAGCGATGGGAGATTTCAGTTTTAACATAATAACTGCAACAAAATTATATAAACACACACATAAAGTCGTCGAAAATGCAGAAACACAAAGTAACGGTCCAAAAATTGCTCAAATAGGAGTAACTTGTCATTTATAATCTGAATTTTAATGTAGTCAGAAAGATAAAACGTTAAATATTGCGCAAAAAATCAGGTACTTTGAAAGGACAGACACTTAATGAGACAAACTAAATCATGTCTGAAGGAGCGGCAAGAAACACAAACAGTCAAATAATTTCATACTGTCACTTAAGGGGATGGTTTGTGTTTTTTGACATGAATCTGTACGTCGTCCCCGTCACAGTGTGGTGCATCAACACTGACTTACCCCCAACAGCCCCATGAGACGAGTTCTTGCCCGATTTTGGTGCTGACGAAAGTAGTTCCGACAAGTTGGCTAGGGTCGTGAAATTAAAGTGTTTTTTTTCTCAAAACAATATGTGTTCAAAAGAGTGACACATTTGCATCACAAAACTTCTGTTGACGTAAAAGTGAGACCTCATAATCGCTTGGCGCTATTTTCTCTCTGTTCGTATCACTGCGCAACTGCAAGAGCCGCGCACGAATCCAACACTTTTTTCAGTTGATTGGCAGTGTTTGCATGCTCAGACTGATAACGCCGCTAACATGAGAGCTAATGTGAGAGCTAACGTGAGAGCTAACATGAGAGCTAAACTGAGAGCTAACATGAGAGAGCTAACATGAGATAAAGTGAGAATGCTCAGACTGATAACGCCGCTAACATGAGAGCTAATGTGAGAGCTAATGTGAGCGCTAACATGAGAGAGCTAATGTGAGAGCTAACGTGAGAGCTAACATGAGAGCTAAACTGAGAGCTAACATGAGAGAGCTAACATGAGAGCTAAAGTGAGAGCTAACATGAGAGAGCTAACGTGAGAGCTAACGTGAGAAAGCGAAGTATAAAAGGTTGTGTAAGTTATAGTCATGGTCAGACATGTTGCCGTTAACTTTCCGAGCCGTAAACACAGTGAGACAGGAGCGACTTCACCTGGCGGCAGCGCAGTGATACCAACGGAGAGAAAATAGCGCCAAGCGATTATGAGGTCTGACGTTTACGTCAACCATGATTTTGTGATGCAAATGTGTCACTCTTTTGAACAGATATTGTTTTGAGAAGAAAAACGCTTTATTTTCGTGACCCCAGCCAACTTGCCGGAACTACTTTTATCAGCACCAAAACCGGGTAAGAACTCGGCTCACGGGGCTGTCAGGGGTCAGTCAGTGATGCACCACACTGCTGAGGGGGACGACGTACAGATTCATGTAAAAAAAAACCATCCCTTTAAAGTTTTTGTCACTTAATCACAGTGGAAAGAGAAACCAAACTTTTACTCAAGTAAGAGAACTGCTCAATCAATCATTACTGAAGTTGGAGTAAAGTATGAAGCTAGAAAAGTGCCCTGAAAAGCACAATTTCTCTGTACTTCACACTTCTGCATATTAGAACCATAAAAGCCACAAAGCCCATAAAGATACTTTAGCGAGAAAGGTCAATCTCCCTTTTTATACAAAACATTTTCCATCAATGAATAAATGGAAGCTTCTCAATATCGATATTTTGCAGCCGATATTGTCAAAATTCCCTGGAGGTGTGATGCTAACTGTGTGCATGCTCTGTCTGAGGTTTGGTTTGACTTTAATTTGATCTTTATTTTAACACAAACTGACCAGAAAGAGTTCAAATAGAATTACAACCAGCGGGATCTTTGTTACTGTTAAAAAAACTCCCTCTCAAATAACATTACGGTCACGTCAAGTTTTTCACTTTCATCTTTTTGTTGAAAATCAAACTCCTGAAGAGGACCATGAACGCTCGCATTCATCACAGGCTCCTCAAAACGCCTTGTTTAAATCCAGTTTTCTTGAGTTTTCTGTCTATCTTAAAAGCTGATTTGACAGTTTGCGGTGTCGCTATGGTAACCGCTGAACATTCCGGCGTGCACATACATGCAGAACACCTCCAGCGTGGCGAAAACGAAAGAACACAACCGGACAAGGACGGGCACATTTTCACAGCTCTACCCCGACATTCAGCGCTCATCGCGGGGTTACCTTGTGGTCGATGATCCCGCTGTATCCCTGGAGCACTGGGGCCGGCTCCTCCTCTTTCTCCTCTGCTCCGGCCTGAGGAAGAGGAGCGCTGGTGGGTTGTCCCTGATGCTGCTCGTGGGCGGAGGCAGGGGCGGAGGCAGGTGCGGCAGGGGCGGAGGCAGGGGCGACAGGGGCGGAGGTGTCGTTGGCGTCCCTGTCTCGTGCTCCGGCGCTGCTGAAGCT
>KN503902.1:0-5000 GCA_000787155.1 Scartelaos histophorus | reverse complement strand
TGATTGGACAAAGCTTCATGACTGGAGCTGAAGTGCTTTCTTCTGTATGTTTTTCATAACAGAAGTGGGTCAAAGTACGAGTTTTGCTGTGATTGGACCAGTAAGTGAGTCCGGATTCGTCTCCCGAGGTCAAAATATGGGATCTAAAGCAGGGACGTGACCTCTCTGCATTTCGTAGGCCTATTATAGATTGTCCTAAAGCCTCCTGCAGCCCGCGGTCAGACGTAGAACCACATCTGAGCCGTGCAGTGGCGGACTATTGTTCTGAGGAAGTCTGCACTCGAGTTTTTAGGATACGGCGCTTCCTCCGGTCGCTGCCTCGGGATCAGATAAGTTTGGACTCCCAGCAGGTCCGTCTGGGGCTGTGCTGCTGCTGGACGGACGACGAACTCTTAAAGCTGAAAACGGACGGCGGTATTTACAAAAACACACCGCAGTACAGTGTGGTAAATATAATACACGCCATCCCGCCCTGTATTCAGTGTAAATCTGCGTGTTACGGTCTACTGCTGCTGCTCTGTTCTGGTCTGTTTGGTCTGGGGACATGACTCACGCTGCCCTGACAAAACCAGGAAGTGTCTGGCCACGCACAGGAAGTAGCTCTCACTTTGGAGCACCACACTGTGTCTGCAAAGCCTCCTGGGAGTTTGCGTATCGATGAAGTCCAGATAAAGCTGCAGATATTCACAAAAATCTACGATATTCAGCAAGGATTAGGTTCATTAATAGTAGATCGTCGTTTGAAATCTCTGAACTGGTTCCTGAAGGTTAATTTTAACACATATAACATTAAAGACGCTGGTTTCAGATCTATGGCGTCATCTATTTCTGCTGGGGGTTTGATCGACAGACGTTTTAACCAATCAGACGCCGTCGTTTCCAAGTATGATTGACAGCGTTTTAAGTTTAAGTTTTTAGTTGTTTTAAGCGTGTAAAGGTTTAAAAAAAGGCACAAATATACGTCAGCGTGTTTGCAGAAAGTTTTGAAACATTAGCACAAGTCGATTATAGAAAATGTGTGTTTAAGCGTTAGCTAAATGTTTATTTGTGATATCAGGAAATGCGAGGAGCCAGCAAACCGCACACTATTATTACAGAGCTATTACCGCTGTGTTTGTTTAGCTATTTATAGAGTGTATTATAATTGATATTGTTTCACACTGTTTGTATGTTTTAGGACCACACACACCCACAGTTTTTAATAAAAGTCGTAAAACTTCAGTGCATTCTTCAGTTTTCTCGTCACAAACAGACCTGGAGTCGTGTTCTGTTTCATTCACACACGTTCAACACGGAAATCCTTCATATTTAGGCTCTGTTCCACCTTGTGATGTCATAGGGTAACACAGGAAGCGCTCCACTGTGTTTCTAAACTCTTTCTAAACTAGAATCATGGATCTGGAGAAGCTGCTTGTTGCTGTCATGGTTCATATTTTGTCGTCTTTGTTTCGGTGTCTTATTCCTTTAGCGTAGTGGACCTGTAGGGTTTTATTTTGTAGTTTTGATTTTTATTTCCTGTCTGTTGATTGTTTGAGCCGCCCTGATGTCTTCTGTGGGCTTTTATACTCTGTGATTTCTGCTCTTGGTTTGTCCATTGTCCATTGTCTTCGTCTTGATCTTTGGATTTTGTTGTTTTATTTATCATTAAAGAACTTCAGTCCAGTTCTGCATTTTGGGTCCCTCCTGAGCTCAAAGGGTTTTCCTCATAGAGCAGAATCACAAACTGCTGGGTTTGGCTGACCGAGCACCTACAGTTTTCAAAAAGGTCAGATTTTGTGTCGACATTTATCTGTTTTTAGACCCTATACTTTTTCCCAGGCCAAAATCTTTCAGTTGTCTTAAAATGTTCATTGGGCAGGGAGCATTGAGTTGAATCGGTGGCCATTTTTAGACTATTTGGCCCTGGAATTGCTGATCTCTACTGAACAAAAGGTGAAACGATTAAGGGTTTAACTTCCTGACATTACAACAGAGCGTTTTGATCTCGGGTATGAGCCTGACTGGCAGTCCGAGGTGTCATGCAAAGTGGTTTTATCTGAACACGACGCACAGTCAAATATCTCAATAACATAACACACGTCACTGCTCCAGACATTTACTGCAGGGACAGTTTGGACGCATGAGTTTGCAGTCTTCGGTTATCAGGTCTTCACGTGTGACCATGAAAGGACCGACAGTGAAGGACATGAAGCTTAGTCTGGACTATCTGCAGATCCACGACTTGTCTAATTTCCATGGGCAGTTTGATTTACATAATGAACAGTTTTATCGGACTGTGGTGGTGAAGAAGGAGCCGAGTCCAAAGGCAAAGCTCGGTGAACGTTCCTGTCTCCAGCTACGATCATGAGCTTTGAGTAACGACCGAAAGGACAAGATGGCGGATACAGGAGTTCCCTTAGAGATCGGCTGAGAAGGTCCCGCTGGAGGAGCCGCTGTTACCTCTTGTGGTGAGGAGGCACAAAAGACCCAGGACCCCCTAGTCCCTAACCCCTCATTCGCTAGATAACACTTACACTCTTCAGCGCCCTCTACAGTTCACTCATCCACAGAGAGAGATTCGTACACTCAGCGGACCACAGTTTATCACGTGACTCTTGTGTCTGGGCGAAAAAAAGTCCTCAAAACTCTGATAAAACTTGATTTCTTTCATAAATAATGATTGTGTCACAGTGGATCTCACGCAAACAGACTGGATTATCCGCTTTTTGTCTGAGATGTGGAAATTATCGCTCTTGTAACAGCTGGAGCTAACACCCGTATGGTTTATTTAAGAGTATTTTGCTGCTGAACGCCGTTGTTTTCCTGACTCTCCCAGTGCATTATGGTCTATATTGCCCGCTCCAGTGCCCACCGATTTTTGGGTGGTTTTATTGTGAGCTCCCACAGCGCAAAAAAATCCCCAAAAGTGGCAAACGTGTCTTCAAAAAGTCAATTTACAAGCAAAAAAAAAAGTGATTTTAGCGAGGGGTTTGATGGCAAAACTGGCGCTTCTAAGTGTGCGTCCTTAGTCACTGCAGAACCCGCTGGAAAGTGATGAAAATTCTGTTTAGTGTGCGCTCGGCAGATAAAGATAAATAAGTGGGTGGTTTATTCCGATGTTAAAGCCCATTTAATTTATTCTGCGATCATGTCAAACGTTTATTCTGCTTAAAAAATAATAATCCCGGTCGTTCATGTTCGTTGGGTCGTTCTTCGCTCTGCAAAAAGTCGCCCGGAGCAAAACTTTGGTCTGAACCCAAACAGTTTTTCTAATAAGTGTCTGTAAGAACTACAGATAATGAAAAGAGCCGAGGCACAAAACAGCAAAAGTGAAAGAAAAAGCCAAACTGATTGTGAGTTTTCTTCTGTCGACGTAAATTCGTTCGTGTTTCTGTCCAATCAGAACCTTCCCCATCCCCAGACGCTGAATGAAATTAAATAAAGCAGATTTAACGTGTTTTCCATGTGAACCTTAATTCAGAATTATTATTTCCATGTGAACTCGAAGGAGAATCATTTAACTTCAATCTATTTAATCCAGAATGATTTAACAGTATTTCTAAAAGGAGGGTCTTTTTAAAATCAGTACCTAAAGATTTTTGTAGCTCACAGCCTTAACTAAGCTACAAACTTCAGCTGAACAACATTTTTTAATGACAAAGTGTTGTTAATTCGGCCTATATCAGGCAAACTAAACCGAACCGCACTGGCAAACAAATAAACTGGAGATTTGGGTAGTGACAATGAGTTCTATTCATGCAAACCGGGAAGACATTTGGAAACATGCGACAACGACTTCCTCTGGTGGTAAGTCTGACAAAATCTTGGAAAAATTAGAAAATGTTGCAGTTTTCTTCGTCTCCAGGTCACTGTAGCGTTCCGTTATGTTCGACTCATCAACAGTTCGAAGCGTACCTCAGTTTTCAACATTTCCTCACTGACGCACAACTCCGAGCGAACTGAGCGTAACGAGGGCGACGAATTCCCGATTATTTCTCGTTTTCCTGCGTTTTTTGATCACAGTCGAAGAGCCCAGAGTCGGGAACCACGCCTGAAGAGTCACCGCGGGTTTCCGAACGTCTTCCTGGTTTTTGGCGTTTTAGGTTTAAAACAGCTGGGGGCAGAGATGGCTCACGTTTATGGAATTGAAACCTGATCTCCATCTTACCCACGGTTCCTGTAAGATTTAAGATGATAATAAAGTCATGTCATTTCCTTGATAAACAGGCTGTGAACACCGCTCATGCGTGAAATACCACACTCGACTTTTAGAACATCTGAAATCCTGCTAATCCATTAAACCTGCAGAGATTCGTTCTTTTAGCTGCATCCCGCTTCAGAAAAGACCACGTGGACACTTAATTCCTAATGAAAGTCATTATTCGGAATGAAATAAAGACGATTTAAGGTGTTTTCCATGTAAACCTCAATTATGGAATTGAAACCTGATCTCCATCTTACCCACGGTTCCTGTAAGATTTAAGATGATAATAAAGTCATGTCATTTCCTTGATAAACAGGCTGTGAACACCGCTCATGCGTGAAATACCACACTCGACTTTTAGAACATCTGAAATCCTGCTAATCCATTAAACCTGCAGAGATTCGTTCTTTTAGCTGCATCCCGCTTCAGAAAAGACCACGCGGACACTTAATTCCTAATGAAAGTGATTATTCGGAATGAAATAAAGACGATTTAAGGTGTTTTCCATGTAAACCTCAATTCGGAATATTTTAATTTCGAACTATTAATCCAGAACAGTTCATTGGGAATTAAAAAAGCACTAAAACTGGTATTAAACCTGCAGATGTGTGGGAGCCTAAACAGAAGTGCAGCGGTGCAGGGCAGAGCTGAAACGGGGAATTCCCACGAAAAAAACGAGGCTAAATACTGCCACATGTGAAGAGAGAGGAAAGTGAGGGGAAATGAGACGGAAAAGAGATGAAAAAAAGAGATTGGGAAGGAGAATGAAAGAGAAATGGAGTAAGATAAAAAGTTAAAAAGGTCCAAATTTCATAAT
>KN503901.1:5670-50848 GCA_000787155.1 Scartelaos histophorus | reverse complement strand
GTGATGTCATGTGGTGATGCAGGAAACGCTCCACTGTGTTTTAAATCTTCATACACCATCACTAAAATCATTTGGATGATTTTAATCCATGAAATTGCTGAGCTCTACTGAAGTAAATGTAAAATGTAGCTGTTAACTAGAAAAATATTGCCTCATGACATCGTAGCTGCTAACTGACTACCACTCCATGACATCACAAGGTGGAACAGAGCATTTTGAGCTGTGGAGATGTCGACAGACTAGTCATAAAGGATTATTCAAAAGAAACTCAACTCCAGGTATGTTTTTGAACATTATAACCTGAACCTCACAAGAGTCAAATGTGCGTAAATTTAAATACCCATTCAAAAAACTAAACCAAAAATGTAAAAATAAATTCATGTTTTGCTTTATTCTTATGCAGTGTAGTATATATAGCCCTTTAAATTATTCCACGCTAATATTGTTCCATTTTGAATACTACAGCGACGTCTTTCATATACTCGTACTTCATACTTCATGCTCCTTGTAGGCTGCTTTCTGCGGTTGCCACACAAGCACCATGGTTCATTATTAAATGTATAAAGTACATATGGGAGCCAGGGGAGGGAATAGCTATGCAAAAACCTTGTCATGGCCATGGGAATCTGATGTGCAAGCGCCCTCTGCTGGACAATATTGGTTTTCTTTTTCACTCTGTACAACAAAAGTAAAACTACAACGCTTAAGTACAAATTTTAGCTATCTGTACTTTACTTAAGAACATTTTACAGTGGATACTTTTTACTATTACTTTACTACATTTGAGAACATCTATCTACTTTCAACTCCACTACTTTTACTATCAGTACTGAAATGTAAAAAGTATTTTTCTTTAGGACTTGAGACCTGCTGAAACGACTGAGACTTATTAATTTGACTTAACATTCCAACTTTCAGCAAACCAAACACACAAAAACATTAAGAAATCAACTGAATCACTTAAATTCACCTAAATTATTTATTAAAATCACCATTTTATCTTTAAATTGTTATAAAAATCTCTGCAAAATGTTTACTTTTTACTCTCAAAGTACATTTTAAAACTAATTTTACTTGAATAGATTTTCTCATGTGATACTTTTACTTGAGTAAATTTTTGACTCTGTATCTGTACTTTTACTTAAGTAACAAAATCAAGTACTTCATCCACCACTGGTTTGGGGCTGTAGGATTTTTGAAACATCCATTTTATTGTAATATATTATAAAATTAGCATTTCCAAACTGCTGCAAGTAAGCTATCTGCTACTGTTAACTTATTTTATGGTTCAGCACTGTTAAATTGTATGGAATGATTTTAATATAGATTTTATATTTTTATTGTATGTTATCTTAAGTATGTTACTGTGCAAAAGTTTAAGACAGGTTTGAATTACAATATACAGTATATGTAGAATTTATAAATGTAAAAGTATATACATGTAAAATTGCCCATTGACTTATATACGTATTTTTTCCAGTAGTTTATTCCTTTTAAACTTTTTATTTGCTAGTTGTGCAGACCCAGCTTTAACTTTTGCACAGTTGCGTACAATCCAAAATATAATTGTGTATTTTTTTGACTTATAGTGGCTTTTACTGTAATAGATAGTCAGGAGTACTTAGCATGACTGGAGATGCTATGCTGTCCATATTAGTAATATAGCACTAACTTTTATATCTATTTTTAAAGTGTAAAAAGGGAAAAATACGTGCCTTATTTTTGAACCATGATCACTGACATGCGAAAAGGGGCAAAAGTATTGTTTGTATGCATTACTATGTGTATATGAGGGGTATGTGGAATAATTCTTGTAAGGTTGAGGACAATCTGGTATTAATATGGGCTTTTGAAAGACCAATAAAGGTTATACAAAACGACTTGACATATTTTTTATGATAGATCGCAACACTGTTTAATTTTTATTTAGAATCTACTACACCCGTGGATTGTCATGTTGTAATTTTGCCTATTTTAAATCTCAATATTCATCTAAAACAACATAAATGGCCTATAGTCCTTTCAAAGTGACAACACTGTTCTCCTTTGTGATGTCATGCGGTAATACAGGAAGTGCTCCACTGTGTTTTTTAACTCCACACACCTTCACTAGAATTATTTGGATGATTTCAGCCCTGGAACTGCCAATCTCTTCTAAACAAAAGGTAAAATAAAAATAAAAATATCTTAAAAACTACCACCACATGACATCACAAGGTGGATCAAAGCAGTTAGGGTTTTTGGAGACTAATAAAAATGCACTCAAACATAAGTAAAAGTAACAAAGTGGGCCTTTGTTATATTAAACAAACATTCATTTAAGTTCACACATTTGTTTATTTCTCCATATCCTGCCTGAACAGTTTAATATACAATTGTGGGTTCTGTTTTGTTTGTTTAGTTAAATTACCACACAACACACTGTTTAAATAAACTTTATTTATTAATTCAGGTAATTTACTCCCATATTCACCTAATGACCTGTATCTTCACATGGTCCAAACAGAGACAGTGCTCATAGACTGTATAAACATATATAGGGTCTATGGGCGTGGTCCATGGCGGCCATTTTTATGGTTTCTGGGAAAGGTCGTGGACTGGACCATGTGGAGGGGAGAACTGGTTTAAGTTCTTTTTGTTATGTATTTGGTTTATATATTTTAGTGTTTAGTTTATTTTAAGCACCGTTTTAAGTGACTTAGGCCTTTGCAAACGGGCAGCTTAAGACACCGCTAATGATACTTGTACAACCTTGGTCTGTAAGGAAGCTGGTCTCACCTGGGGGCGGTACTTCCTGCCGGGGTATAAAAGCAGTTTGTCTCGTCAATTAGAGGAGACGATCGGTGCATATGCTAGCAGTGTTGGCTTTAATATACGTTACTTACTCTTTGTTTAGTTGTTTAAGAAGATTATTTGTGATTAAGTTTTTTGTTTTTTGTTTTTACATTAATAACTGAAGTCTATATTAATGAATGAGGACACTTTTGTTGTCTTTGGTCTGCCTCTTATGACCACATCAGTCCACCTTCCCCACTGTGAATGAAACACAACACAAACACACTCCAGGTATGTTTCTGAGAAGGTAACAACATACTAACTTTGCTTAAAGCTCATAAGAGCCAATTTTGTGTAATAGGACCTTAAAGAAACGTTTCGGACACTACAGAACTGCAGGTACGCAGTGGGAGCTGACGTCGCAGTAAACCTCGTCCAATCCTGCGTGTATCAAAGATTTAAGAACATTTGAGAACGACGTAAGTACAGAGCAATGGGCGAGTAATGATTAAAGACTCCACAAACATGCACACATCACTCCAAATACAACTTCCAGAGGGTAAATGAGAAGGGAAACAACTATCACATGATTAAAGGAACAAACAGAAAAGTTGTGTAAGAGGGCAGCTTTAAAACGACTGTTATTCTTTTGCACTTCAGTGTTTGATCCACTAGGGGGCAGCAGATGCTAGTAACACGTCTCTGAAGGAATTTCATTTGTGTCATTTTTGCACGTACCTACAGTTTAAAAAGTGCACTAGGTAACTTTTCTGGTTGGGTTCTGCTCTCTGCTGGTCTCCATGTAGATGCTGATGCTTTGAATGTTCCACAGTGTGGCATTAAACATGTTTGTCTTTCATTTATACAAAATGTTGTCATAGTTAAATAAGCACTATGGGGAGCTTTTCCACTGCCTGGTTGTCGCCTTGGAGATGTTGTTTCTTGCTTGGAATATTCCTCAGGATGGCATTAAATGTCTCCCTGGAAACAAGCAAGTCAAGTTCCATTAGAAATGTGACATACTGTGCTTTTTAAAGTCCTATATTTTGACGCTATAAAAAGCCCAATGCCACCAGGCCAAAAGGATTGCATCAACAGAAAACCTAAACATACGTCTAGTCAAAAATGGTTGTTTTTCTATGTTGTAAAAATAATAAATCCACCTTACGTGACCTGCATGCGTCCCTCTACAGTAGTACTTGTTGGCCTCCAGGTGGCAGCAGAGTCTCAGCGACCTCAGACTCTATAGTTCACACTTGTCTTGAGGCAATCCCCCAGGTTACAATACATAACAACAATAAATATGTAAATGTAATGAAAACACATTCTGTGTTTCAAGACATCAATATTAATCAAAACTTTTTTTTAGACTTAAATTAGAAATCTCTTAGACCTACAGTAGCATGACTTGGCTCTTTTTTTCCCCACAACGAAAATAACCTCAAGTACTTTCTGTAAGCAACAGCTACAGCCTTTTTACCTTTAGTTCAGTATAGGTCAGGGCTGATCTATAATGAAGGTGTATTGACTTTAAAAACACAGTGGAGCACTTCCTGTATTACGTAACATCACAAGGCGGAACAAGGTATTTCAGTTTGAGTGAAGAACTAAGCCTAAATGTAAAGTTTGTGTATTAAACATGAGTGAGTGACACAAAACAACTCTGGGTGTGTTTTGGAAGAGGAAACAAAATTATAACACAGCTCAGAAAACGGCATCGTATGGGTCCTTTAAAAATATGAATGACCTCAGCTGCAAGGTATAAATTCTCCTGCATTAGTGGTCCGTGCACCCCTGATTGAAACCCCTTCCAGGCAGCCCCGTGTTACTGTGAGCAGGTGCAGGGTCTGATGTTATAGGTGCTCAAACTGTGAGATTGTTCCACAGGAAGTCGCACACAAGCGTTAATGTCCTGTCTTTGTTTCTGCGGTTTACCCTAGTCTGCTACAAAGCTAAAACAACCGAAGAAGCACCAGAAAAATCTAAAGAAAGGTCATCTATGCATCTGTACGAGTCTGAACAGAAAATGTACGTTAAATAAGTCAAACTATGGAAACAAGCCGACGCACGTCAAGCCAGATATACTGAACTTGAATGTCTTTTATGGAAATAAATTGGCAAAGGAGGAGCACGCATCACGAATCACACTGAATCAACCCTATTTTGAAATTATAATACACTATTTGGTATTCACAGTGATGGGATGAAGAGTTTGAAAATGTATTTAGCTGCTGAATACCACGTTACAATGTGTTTTGTAACGTGGGCCAATGGACCAATCAGAGTCCTGTATTCTGAGTACTTGGAATCCTTTTAGTATGAGTATGAGAGGAAGTTGGAGGATTATAAACCGCTTTATGTTGTTTCAGTGTTTGTTAAGCATTTCCTATGACACATCACAAATGCATGCACCACAATGGCTGTGTTTTCAGTTTTTCCCACAAGTACTGTGCATATCCAAGTAGTTCAGTGTTTTCCTTTAATCTTAGGGACCATTTTTACTCAGAATTGCTATTCAGAATGTATTTCCAGTATATGTATTCAGTTACTTCCTATCACTCGGTATTCATTCAATCTTTTATTAAGTGCACTGCAGACATGGTCCATATAAAGCAGATTCACCGTATATATTTTCTTCAGTGGCAAAAAATGACTTTGCTAAGAATGTACTCGGTTACAAGTAGGTTACAGGTACTGGTGTGATGTCACCAACTACTTGAAATTGCAGAGGCCTCAAAGCAGCATGGAGTTAGATTTAGATTCACACATGTTTGATTAACTCTTTTTTATTATTAGTCAGTGTCTCCAAAGCTCAAAATGCTCTGTTCCACCTTGTGATGTTATGAAGCAGTAGTTTTTACCCTTTTACATTTTGTTTTGTAGAGATTAGAAATTCAAGGGCCACAAAGAGGATCATTTCCATTAATAACACAACTCCAGGTAAGTTTTTGGCAAGATTCAACAAAATTATAACATCGATGATAAAATTGTGTAACTTTTTTACATCTTTGTTTATATCTTCTCGTGACCTATATCCACACCTTTATTTCAAGTCTTCTCCTGCTACTGCTCAGGGCGACAGACATACCCTTTAACAGTTAGCCAACATTATCTTATAGGAATCTCAACAAAACACGCCGTAGGTTAAGCTACTGAATAATTTTTGGCATACAGCCCGTACTTTCATCCACATCTTTCTGACAGGTGCAGTAGACATGGCTTCAGTTTTTAGCTCCTTTGATTTAGCACTGCTGGGCTAATCGTTTTCCCTTGACAAACGCATCTCGTCTTTTGTCTACAACTTTAATGATATAGACACGCCCATGCCTCCTGTTGTACGCTAACCTTTTCTGACAGGATTAATTTAATGCCGGCGTCAGCATCGTGCCAAAAGAGGGAGTGGAGATATGACCTTAAAGAAGCCGTGTTATGCGCCGACAATTCCTTGGAGCGGATTCAAGAAGCGTTGAGGTCCTACCCTTGGCATAAATCTTCAGTTTGAACCAAGTGTCTACGTTCAGATTCAAAACAGGAATTGCTTCATTGTGTTTTTGAAGTCCGCATGCCTACACTCATAGCTCATCCTTGTTAGTTTCAGCAAAGCTACATTGTCATTATCATTGTCTGTCATTATTTATTAGCGTCACGACTGTACAAATAGGAAGTGAGCATGGGCACGCTTCTGGTTCCAATTCACTTTCTATTGAAAAACCGTCAGTCTGTAACGGCTGCTGTCAAAGTTGTCATTTTGATCTTAAATTGTTTGCATTAACCCGCGCTACATGATCCTGTGTGTTTTTTTGGCTGTAAGACAAGATAAGTTCATTGATGACAGACAAATCAGGTGTCTTCTTTCCCCGAGGCCACTCCCACTAGCGTTGGCAAATGGCTTGATCGACAGCCTGAAGGAGCATTAGCTTGAGCAGCCTCATTTCAGATTGACTTTTTGGTCGCTATGAAACTCAGTCAGAAAACTAAATATGAATTCAACTCCAAATTTGCCCCTATAACTGCCAGCCTCGATGAGCTTCATTTGACTGGAGTCGTACGCTGTGGGCACAAGACGTCACACTCACTTTGTCCACTTAGTTCTTTACACGATCTATGGTTGATTGATTACTTCAGACTTATTTTCAACATTTCACTGGAAACGACAAACTGCCTTATAAAAGTTATAAAACATAGAATCAATGCAAAAGTGAAATGTTGTACTGCTTGGAGATGCTCAGTTTTAATTACCCCATATTACGCTATTTTCTGATCGGTTATAATGTTGTTTCTTCATCAAAAACATATGTGGATTTGGGTTTCTTTCATTCAAGCATTTTTAACACACAAATCCTGCATATCTGGGCTAAGTTCTTCTCTCAAACAGAAAACACTCTGTTCTATGTGATGTCCTGTCATACAGGAGGTGTTTTTTAACTTCATACGCCTTCACTAGAAGCATTCGCATGATTTCAGCCCGGGAACTGCCCATCTCTACTGAACAAAAGGTAAGAGGTAGCGGTTAACTTGAGAAATATGACTACATGACATCATAAGATGGAACAGAGCATTTTGAACTTTCGAGGTGTGGTAGACTAATTAACTAAGATTACTCATGTTGAATGAAACAAGTACAAGAACACAACTCCAGGTATGTTTTTGATGGTCGTTAAATATTTCACAGTATAGCATAAAGTTTATCATACACATACTTTCTTAGGGTAAGTGGGCTGGCCTATCTGCAGGTCTCACCGTTAAATTGGCCTTGGAGGTGGATAAGATTAACATAATATAAAGCAACATATTCATTAGCCAGGTCATTAGTAGGTCGCTGCTTCTATCGGAAACTTTGCACTATATGATGTACTTTTAACCTCATAAGGATGTAAGGTTGCTAATAGACTAGATCACAGACACGCCTTTGCTTTATGCTCACCTGTTCTCACAGGATTACTTTATTGCCACTGTAACAATTAGAATAATGCCAAACGAGGGAGTGGACTCTAATGTTTTTAAAAGTTCTTGATTTTATTCTATAGACCGTGCTTCCTGCTGTCCTGCCTCAACGCATCCAGAGTCGTCTTTTGTCTCTTTGTGTCTGGACCTGGGTGAGGTAATGGCCCAAAGCCAGACACAGTTTTTTTTTTGTAACACTTTGTTGTAACAATATTTTTACAAGAGAAAAATTATTTATTGAGACTGCCACTTTTGATGTACGCGCCAAATTGAGGTCCTGGTAGGTGAGGAGCTTCAATACACACGGCTGATTAAACAAAACAGAAGAAGTAATAGGTGTCATCCCCGTCTTACCATTGCAGCTCGCCAGTCAAAATCTATAATAGAACAGAAAGTGGAAAAACTCGATTAGGCTAGCATAAAGGCAGGTATTAAGGTAATTAGCCTACTAATTGCTAATTGGTAAAGGTGGCTAGCCTTTTGTTGAAGGTCTTTTATTATAGTAAATTGGCTCTTGTACCTGGTATTTTGTTTTGTTTCATTCAGACATGTTTAAGCAATTCTGCAGTCACAGTCATAATTAGTCTCCAAAAGCTTAATATGCTCTGCTCCATCTTGTGATGTCATGTAGTGGTAGTTTCCCTGACACCTTTTATATTTAGTTCGGTAGCGATTGGCAATTCTATATCTTATTCAAATATATATTCAATTGATTATATATTATAATGTATAATCATCATCATATAATCATTTGAATATATACTATATTCAAATGATTCTAGTGAAAGTGTATGGAGTTTAAAAACATAGTGGAGAAGAATTCAGCCAAAATATGAAGGGTTTGTGTGTTAAACGTGTGAACAAAACACAACTCCAGGTCTGATTGTGATGAGGAAACATAACTGAGATTAGAAATGAGCATAATATAGGCTCTTAACGTTTTTTGTCGAACTACTAAATAAAAAAAAAAAAAGTATTCTGAATACCCATAGAACAATGTTACAGTCTAGTGAAAAATCCCTCAGTTGTCCAGGTAGAATCCATGGCAAAAGGAAAATAAATTTGTCAACTGGACAAAAATTATTTAAATAACTTAAAGTTAGTTAAATAACTTTTGTCCAGTTGACAAATTTATTTTCCTTTTGCCTCTAGTTACTAATGAAATTGTGTTAAGCAACTTTAGCCTAGCTCTTACTTATATGACAGCGATTAGCGTAAAGTGAATGCCTATCAGCGAAATCTGGGCAGACCATTTCCGCTCTAATGTAATCCCTCTGAGGTTTTTACTGAGTCGTGCTGAAATCAATAAATACTGACAGACCAGGCAGTGGAAGGCAAACTGTGGATGGATGTCACTGATTACAAGTTAAACACTTTACAAATGCAGTGCAAAATCATAGAAGAGCACAGACTCTCTTTCTAAGCAGAACTACTGGTAGTCATGGTGTCAGTGGAGGAAGAAGTACTTGATTTTGTTAAGTAAAAGTGCAGATCCTGGAGTGAAAAAAAAGAATCACATGAAAAGCTGACTATTTAAAAATGCAGAATTTTCACTCCGACTTTGAGATCTGAAGACGCTTCATATTCTGGCAATGTGGATAAAGATTTATGCTGCATTTGGCCAATAAAAACAATGTCTAAAACAAATCTATTCTTATTGTTTTTGTACTCGAATAATGAACATGCTAAAAATAAATCCTTAATAAGTCTTTTCTGCAAGTCTCAAACTATTATAAAAAATGCTTTTACTTTTCACTGGCCATTTTTATTGCCAAGTAGACTAGTTGCATTAGCAGAAAATATTACACAGTATTCTATGAGAGACCAAATATTCTTTAATCGCTACAAATCAGCAAGTAACACTGTCAAACCAGCTCTTGTAGGCCACTAATTGAAAGAAAATGTGTAGCACTGCATTGCATTGGTCCACTTTGATGTCCCATTGAACAAAACTATAACTCCACAGTGTATACTATAAGCTACATATAAAAGGAGAATACAAACGAGAAGTTGTCTATAGTCATTGTGAAGTGAAGAACGCTTGTTAAAGTACATGTAACCTGGGTGGTTTTTAGGGCTCTGTGTGCCTGTTTGTTACAGTCAGCTGTCCAAAGTATCGCGGTACTTCGTAGAGCTCTTGTGAGAGTTCCCGTGGGTCCTGCACCTGTTGTTTATTTAGTGCCTTCTGAATTCATATTATTGATTGTCATTGCATTTTGGTCACTGAGCCTCCTACATCTGGCTAAATCCTCATGGCCAATTTTGTTTCCATCCCGAACTATTAGACTAACCTATCTATCCTCTCTTTGTATCTCAAAGTGGCCTATAATTCTTCTTCCTGGTTGGACATTGGCAGGAGATTTGACATATGTACAGGCAGCTCTAGCAACCATAAAAACAACATTGACCGTTTGTCCTTTTACAAATGTTACGCATGTGTAACACCACCTCCATCCTCCACAGCTTCCTAAATAGAAATGTCTCGTCCCGCCTCCTCCTTAGGCTAGAAGTCATGATTGTTTAAAGCCAATGCTTCACAATGGCTGAACGGAATTGCTATTGAAGTTACCAACGCACCAGTCTTTAGACCCTCCATCTGCTTCAGGGCGCAGTGTCGCTGGAAAGAATCTCAAAGAATCACCTTAGTTTGACTGAGCTTCTCTTCTTCTTTCAGTGACCTCAAAAATTAACTTTCATTTGCAGCCAACTGGTAGTGGATTCTTGTCCGCCATTTCAACAAGAACCGCTGCGTTGTTTGAGTAAACAGCATCTTGCATATATAGAACGCGTGAGAGGCGACTAATCCCAGCATGCAGACAAGTCAGTTATGCTAGAAACGTAGGGAGTTTGATTGACAAGGTAACAGGTAGCCTCATTATCTATTGGATAATGTTTATGTGGCCCCACCACGTCCACAGTTGATGGATTCTCATTCTTTTTTATTTTGGTCATCATAATTACAACCCTGCTGCCTCTCTATAATGCCAGTTTGAACTTTCATTGACAATTTGAAACAAAAAGCACACAGCCTATGATACGTATTTAGCACAGGTGCCATTCGACCAAACCAAGTCATAACTATAAATGCATAAAAACCTGTCATATGCACTTTAAATATATCATCAGACACATGGAGACGACTCCCAGGTATGGAATAGACATAACTTATTATGACAGTTCTTCTGCCTTTCACATCCACCTCCAAGGCTTTTCTGTAGGCTACATAACATAACTCACTTAAACCTGTCTAACGTCTGGATGAAGTTAAACCATTTTCCCACACATTCTAATAGAGATTTGCAAAGTGATTTGTTGACATTGAATTGACATGTCTATTTTTTTCTACATACATGCAGGCCTGAAATGTCAGTGCAAAAAAGTTAAACTGGCAAAAATGATGCTCAGTTTTATGTTCCAGATGTAGTGATTTTATTAACTGTACTTCACTTTTATTTTGTCCCCTCCTTCTGTGCAGACATTATTAAGGTCAAACCTTGCAACTATTGTAGGTTACCCAGTTGGGGCCAGCCCTGAAGCTCTGGCAAGCTGCCACCTCCGATTTGGTTTTATTGGCTTACCAAGGTCTTAGAACATTTTAAAAGGTCTTTACTGTCCCAATACTGCGACAAGGGGGCAAGAAAATATGCTCCTTTTCTGAGGGCACTTTAGCGTGCAAATGATGGATTACACAAATCTTAAAAGATAGATTACATTTATAGTAAGTAACTTTGGAGGTCAACTGCATGATTCAGTGGAAGCAGAAGGTAAAAAAGAGCATTCTCCATAGAAATAGATACATAGATTATATTCCATACTGTAATATTATAGCCAAGAGAATGTTTCCATGGAAACAAGCAGAAGGGCCTCAAAAGACTACAGTGACAGTATGTAACTTTTAAAACATTCTCCATGGAGATATACACTGCATGCCATATTGTGGAAAATTATAGCCAACATTTCCATGGGAACAAGCAGGAAATAAGTCAGGTCAGGCGTCAGGTTTGTGAAGATGCAATCCCGCACACAGTAAACATCAGTTTTTCTCTGTCTGCACTATAAAAACATCCATAATGAAAAAGCACACTTAAATACTAATTAAATCTAGTCTGTTTTTCAGCAAAAAAGATGCATACAGGGCAATAATCCTCCAATGAGGTCATATAGATTTAACACCAAATTAAAAACTGATTATCTTTCCGAAAATACTTCTGAAACTGACTAATTTGTTTTTCTTATCACCTTTAAACTTTTCCACTGCATGGGCGTAAAGAACGAATGAGCCCAAGACCTACTCATCTTTCATTATTGTGCATATCAAATAAACACAGGGGCCCACCACATTGTAACTGACTCTAAACAGGCTGATGAGACACTTCATTAGCCCAGGGAGCATGGATAATCGCGCTAATTACAGAATGACTCAAGTTGCATGCCGGAAATTGTTGACAACCCCAAGACATATCGACTAAAAGGCTCTCTCCGTCTACCTCCACCACCTACTCGCACTCACACATATGTCCTGACAGCCCAGTAGACGAATGTGTAGGTGTCGTTTGACAGTTAAAGAGCTTGCAAGTTGTCCACATAAAACCTCAAAGTACAGGAGGGGGATGAGTCACTGCTCCACAAGTCTCCTGGTGTCCCGCAGGGGTCTATTTTTGGTCCCTTTTTATTAGTTGCTAGTTTACCTTTAGATCTTACCCAGGGCGACTTTATTGATCCGTGTTTATGTGCATCGTCTAGACAGGAAGTGCCGGGTCATATGCCGTTATAAATGTAGTTTTTCATGGTTTTAGAGGTGCATTGTGTAGCTTTTCTTGTGGAGGCTCCGTCAAATGCTTTTTGTCAATTTTCGTTACTGTGTTGTCTGGAATGTTTCACAGTATGATATTTAACCTTAGTGTCTTCATGGAGATTAAACTAGACTAAGTAACAGGTCAGATCTGTGGACATATGACCCTGCTCACAGTCAGAATGCATGTTTTTCTAGGTATTTTTGAGCTAAAAAACCACCTGTAATTGAGTAAATGGTAGCAATAACTGTAATAATGCAGTAGTAAAGTAGTTACAACGTAATAATTACCATAGTGCAGGAGTAATGGACTAGTATCAGAAGTTCTGGGTACGCTCTAGGAGGTTGTAGACAGTAATGAGTAAGCAAGAACCAGACTTAAATGCAGATACCTTATATTTTTTGTTTGATGAGCTGTTTGATGTTTGATACTGTGGAACATTCCAGCAGGTGAAGTTGCATAATGTATCTTCAAGGCTCATTTACGAAGTGAAGCATCTGTCTGTCCTCTACATTGTTCTGTCTGTTATCTGATTGGTCTCCTCAGAAAATGTGTAATCTTGGCTACGGAGCTGTACCTGAAATGACCACTGGGGGCAGTAGTGAACACAGCTTGATAGTAGAAAACTAAAACTTAAACCAAAAAAATAGGACTTTAGGTGAACCATTGAGGAAGTTGTGGAGAGTTTTGAGTATCTGAGCCTACGTCTCGACCAGGAATACTGACCTGCTCTACAGAAAGGAGCAGAAAGACCGAAGTCCTTTAACATTTGCCAGAAGCTCCTTTTCGTTTGTCCTCTTCAGCGCTGTAATCTGCAGGGAAAGAATCCTGAAGAAGAAAGACAATGTGGATATGATCATAACTGTCTCTGCATTTATAATTCCAAACTTTGCCACCGCGCTTGGAATGGACATATTTGTTTAACATATTGTAATAATATTGTAATAGTGAGCCGAGATCGAAACTGCAATCTTTGGAGCAGGTGGCACAGTGGTCATGTTATAACTTGAAATTTGGCAGTGTTAGCCCGTCTCTGGCCTCACAGTTTCCAGTGAAATCGCGTGGGAGTGACTGTTGGTTATCTTAGGGGATTGGCAGCTTCGTTTTCAAATGCGACGCTTTGAGATGGATTTCCAGTTTGCGAATCGTGCGCATTTATATTTCAAACCCTATTTCAAAGGTGTGCTGTGTAACTTTTCTAGTGAGACCTTTGCCATTTGCTTGTTTCCATGGTGATATTATTGATTTATTTGGAATATTTCACAGTATTAAATGCACATATCTGTTTATTACATTACACGTTTTTTATTCCTCAGTCCCTTAAAGAGCTATTTTCTGATGTATGTTATAATGTTTCCTTCTCAAAAACATGCCTGAAGTTTAGTTTGGTTTCATTCACAAAAGTTCTTCTCTCAAGTAGAATACACTCTGTTCCACCTTGTGATATTACGTGATAATACAATGCCCCACTGCACTTTTAAACTCCTCACACTTTCACTAGAATTATTCGGGAAATTCAGTCCAAACTCACTTTTGGAACTGTCAAACTTTACTGAACTTAAGGTAAAACGTAGCTTGACTCCATTTATGTTTTGCTGACATTCTAACCTGGCTTAAAGATCACATGAGTCAATTTTGCTTAATATACAACCTTAAAAAACATGCATTCAAACTGCGAGCGGACTCTTCACAGCCCTGACCTGTAACTTGCCCCGGTATCACCTCCGGGCAAAGCAATAACATCTCCATGGAGACGAGCACCTGGCAGATCTTCAACCAAACCGTTACATAAAGCACATTAAATATCACAATGGTAAAGTATACAGACCGCACCTCCGCAACATAATCTCTAATCCCAGTCTAATAATAACTGCTAATTCCTTGCGTTTAGTTTAGATCCCAAGATTCAGTCCCATTAAAAGCTTTGAAAGGGGCCTCACTCTTAAAGGGCCCGTATCGCACTGTATTTTCTGGTTTATGTTATGATGTTGTTTCCTCATCACAAACATACCTGGAGTTGTGTTCTGTTTCATTCACACATGTTTAACACACTTTCACTAGAATCATTTGGATGATTTCAGACCAGGAATCTCTACTGCACAAAAGGTAAAAGGCAGCTGTTAAAGGTGCATTGTGTAACTTTTCTGGTAGAGATGACGGGCTCAATACTATACTGTGAAACATGTCTATCTTCATGGAGATTAAATCGGACCATATTAAACAATGCAAATTTATCTGATCTTATTCATCTTGTTTCATTTATTTATTATCTACTTACTAGTTCTGAGACTGCTTAATTCTAGTCTAGAGGTCATTTCTTTTAAGATAACTTCTTTACAACTTTTAAGTCATTTTCTGATAGATTTAAGTGTTAAGCTTTTTGCAATGCAGGTCAGATTTGTGGAGAGGCAACTCCGCTCACAGTCAGAATGTTGTTTTTTAGATATATTTGAGTAATAAAACCACTGTAATTAAATAAATGTAAGCCGTTTAATGTCATACTGTGGAACATTCCAGGCAGAGCAAAGACAAATCCATAGAAACAAGCAGATAATGAACCTTTAGTCCAGTTACATAGTGCACCTTTAACTTGAAAACTACTGCTTCATGACATCACAAAGTGGAACAGAGCATTTTGAGCTTTCGAGATGCAGACAGACTTAACAATAAAGGATTACTCAAACATGTGTGAATGAAATAAAACACAGCTGCAGGCATGTTTGGATGAAGTAACAACATTATAACATGGCTTAAAGCTCACACGAGTCAAATGTACATAATATAGGACCTGTAAATGTTGTGGGCGTTATGGAACTTGAAAGTTATTCAGACAAAAGCTCGGAGCAGAAGTGAGTCACCGGCTTGTGTCTGTAGTCCACTGTTGTTCTATCTGACCCCGGGGTCCAGTGAAGCCTGCTGCATTATCATTTGTGAAGAGCTCGGGGCGCTCGGAGAAGAGTATGACAATGACTGAGCCCTCTGAACCACTGTGTCTCTGCAGGTGTGAATCAGAACTGAGTGAACGGCTTCCGCAAATGAAAACCTCCACATTATATTCTCTTACGTTTTCAATACAACTTTAAAAAGGCACATTTTTTACTTACTTTTTTGAACTTTCGATAAAATTTTCCTCAGTTTCTTTAGCGAGTAAAAATGGTCAGATCCTATGGCTTATTATCCGAACTATGATCATGATGATAATAGGTGATGGCGATGTTATTTGATTTTTTTAATTTTTTTTACATTTATCATTCTGCTTTGTTCCTTTTTGTTTGAGTCTGGGATGTTTTATGTTGCTCTGTTTCCTAAATTATTGTAATTTATATTTTATCTTGCTTATATACTCCCTTAAAATTATGTTCAGGAATTATTTAAATCAAGACTAATGAAGAAATAAAGTATGAATGAAATGAATGAAATTTCAAATCTGTAATATAAAATTACTAAATTGAAATCAGTATGTCAATTTTAAATGATGAAAACAATAAAATAACAAAAATTAAACCAATCATATTAAATGCGATAAATGAATATGATATATTTTTTTTTATTTTAAAGGGGGAAAGACATAAAAATGATGTATGAACAAAGAATAAAAAAGGGTCAGAAAAACTAGGTTAAAAAAATCATATGGACACAAAAACATGTCTGGATAAAGTTATTTGCATTATTATCATGATTACTGTTACTATTTATAACTATGATTTTATACTGTGCGATCTTAAGAAAAAAAAAAAAAAATCCACCAGTTAATGCTTCTTCTCTGGAAAGTGCTCTAGAATGTACCTTCAGAGGATTCATTTTAATCATTTAGCTTGTGTCTTGATAGAAGTGAATGTGTTTAGCCTGATCTTTAAATCCTATATAGCAAAAAATGTATTTCTTTTGAGTGTTAAGCCATGTTATAATGTTGTTACCTCATCTAAACATACCTGGAGTTGTGTTTTGTCTCATTCACACATGTTTGAGTAGTGCTGCATTATTAGTCTGTCTACATCTCCAAAGCTCTAAAGGCTCTGTTACATTTTATGATGTCATATAGTGGTCATTTTCAAGTTAACAGCTGCTTTTTTTTACATTTTGGTCCGTAGAGATGTACAATTCCAGGACTGAAATCATCCAGATGACTCTAGCAAAGGTGAATGGAGTTTTAAAACACACTTTTTGAGAGAAGAACTCACAAAACACAACTCCAGGTAAGTTTGTGATGAGGAAACATTATAACATAGATCTGAAACTATAGCGTATTATGGGCCCTTTAAACTTTCCTGCAGCAGTGACAGGTTCTATGCATAGAGACTACAGCTGAATTACTTATTTTCTGTTTTCAGTTTCCTTATTTTATATATGGTATAATTAAATGCAGTTGCATCATTAAGGAGTCCAGACATAGTTATCAGAGCTGGAATAATTCATTAAATAGGACCTTCACAAAGATGTTTGAATATCTCTGTAAGCAACGGTCTCATCTCCATACAAATGGCCTATGGGACTCAGGATAATTTCTATTTTAATTAGAGTGTGTCTGAGCACTTAGCGATTCTTGGAAAGGAGACAAACAATTTTACACAGAAATAAAGCATAAAAAGTTATATATTAAAAAAAAAAACAAATCTTGCAAATTGATTTCCGGTATTGTTTGACTTGAGCAGCAAACACAGTGACACCGGTGATATGCTTCAATTATACCAGAGGGTTGCTGGTTCAGAACTGTTGTTGTGTCTGTGGGTAAGACACTTTATTTGTCAGTGGTGGATGGAAGTGGTGGATGTTTTGTTTTTTCTTGTTTCTTATCACATGAAAACTACTCACTAGTATTCAAATACCTGTTTTAAAAATGTAGTAAGTAAAAGGTAAAAGTATTTCACATGCAGTTTGATAGTGTAGAAATGTAAGAAAACGTAGTGGAGTAAAAAGTACAGATACCTGCTTTCTCATGTAGTGAAGTAAAAGTAAAAAGTATCCACTGTATGCTTTGTGTAACTTAGAGGGTCCACCACCTGTCTATGGAGATGATATTGCATTGGGCAGGAATGTTCTACTACAGTATGGCAGTAAATATGTGTTATTTACTGCCATACTGCCATTTATCAGATCGTTGAAGAGGCGAACCCCATAACTGTAAGAATACATGTTTTCAAGGTATGTTTTCAGATAAAAGACCCATAATGAAATAAGCATTTGATAGGGGTTTAAAGCTATACTGTGTAACATTTAAGCCAAGCAATAACATCTCCATGGAGACAAGCAGACAGACCAAGATACAAGTTACACAGTGCATCTGTAAGTAAAGTACAGATAACGTAAAATTGTATTTAAGTGTACTTCGTTACCTTCCACCAGTACTTATTGTAGTTGCTCACTCCAGCTACAGTAAAGTGGGTTTTAACAAGAACATCCAACAGAAAAAAGCCTGGTTCATAATGGCAACTCGTCACCATGAACGCTGTATGAATCCACTAAAAATGGATTTATATTGCATTTCTATCTGGCAACAAATATAGCTCCAACCTGTACATGATTTACAGAACAGGTTCCTGTATCTGCCTCACATGAAGTCAACAGATGGCTCATTTTCCACTTGGGTTAGTCGTCACACCTTAATACTGTGCTTACAATTCCAAGAAGATTAACGCTGCACATTGTTTTCACTGTCTTAAAAACATGAAAAACGCAATTTAAGTAGATTTTAATAGTGGTAGTCCAAAGTTGTTCCTTACTTACTTTATACATTATGAGGATCCTAAAAAGATTTCACCATGATAAGTCTGTAAGGGCTTTTCAGATCTTTCAGAAACCAGTGCCTAGTTTTGCTGTTACGGTAAAGCTAACAGCAACTAGCATGCAAGCACGCACTAGCTGATTACCATACACTTAGATGTAGATCATATATAGTGGAAACATTTTGACCTCAAGAGCTGCTTTTAGAATATATATGTACTGGGTTAAGACAAATGTTGCAAAAAAGAAAAAAAAAATTCACGGTACAGGCCCTTTAAAGGTCCTTTTTTAGGCAAAATTTACTCTGTGATGTCATATAATGGCAGTGTTCAAGTTAACAGCTACATTTTACCATAAGCTCAGTAGAGATGGTACATTCCAGGACTGAAATAATGATTGTAGTGAAAGCTTATGGAGCACTTCCTGTATTATCACATAACATCACAAAGTGGAACACAATATTTTCTAAATATGTATGATTTGTGCGAATGAAACAAAACACAACTCCTGGTATGTTTGTGATGAGGAAACAACATTGTGACATAGATTAGAAAGTAGTGTAAGATGGGACCTTTTAACAGTAAACCTTTTTTTTTCTATGGGAATAAGTCTAGAAAGTTTTTGTCTTCACTTTCTATATCATAAGGCTTGCTTTGCTGAATCCTCCAATCTGATACATTAAACATCGACGTTCCAGAGTCGTGCATCTACAAAGCGATTCAAGCCCCTATGGTAGCTGACGTCAACAGTTTACTTGGCACATTTCATGTCTCTTGCGCTGTATCTCGTTCTCTGTATCTCTTGCCTTGCTTTATGCACTGGGCTGTCTGTTCTTTTCCTTTCTCGAGTCGGTTCAGATAAGAGGGATGGATTTTCTTTTTCTTTATCCGACTGCTTTCTGCATCTAAATCACTGCCGAGCTGTGCTCTCGCTTTGCTATCCTCCTCATCCCCTTGTGTCAGACGTGGGTTAGTGTCTGACTCATTCCAAATCCGAGGAATATGTGACCCAGAAAAGCGTTTATAAAGACTATTTGATCCTATATATGCATATAAGACAATATGAGGTTTCGATGGCCATTTTAGTACACTAGCTGTTTTGTAGAAAGCACCAAAAGCAGTCCATTTCACACTATATTAATGGAACTATATTATTGGAAAAATCTAAGACACAAAATATGCCAATTATTGCTATAGAAAATATACTGGGTGTTCCACAGGGATCTATACTCACACCACTTTTATTCTTCATTATCTGACTTTATAATTTAACTTCAAATCTTGTAGTTTAACTTTCATCATTAGTTTTGAAGCATGTTTAGTAGGTAGTAGTGCAGTCAAGAATTGTGCAGAAAAGAGGGAGACACTGTCTGTCTGTACGTTCATGTTTGTTAGAATAACTTTTTAAACAGGGGGTTTTACACTACTGTGGGGTATTAATTGCTAACACATAACATATTTAGGTCATTCTACATTTACCAAAAACAATGCATTAACATTATTTAACATGTTTCAGTTTTGTTTTTGACATGGATTCCTTTGCTCTTCATGACTCTTCAGGCCACTCCCCTTCCAAATGCTCTCACATTACAATAGGTGTGCATTCTGCTCATGAAACTACTGCACATCCCATCAGGTGAAGTTGTAGTGTGTTGTTTTGTAAAAGTATATTGTGATATTCTACTTCTGCTTGATTTAAAGTAACTACTGCTGTAACTAAATACACTTTAAACAAAGTTGGCAACCTTCAAAGACAATTAAACATTTTACTCTTTAAATCTTTGTGACATTTACTCAGTAACGTCTGAGACCCGGTCACACCATCTACAATAGGAGAAATTCGACTGTGCTCTATGTGCTCAGCCATATGCAAAGGTGAGATGCATTTTAATTATCTCCATCTCACTGTTACCTAAACCTGCAAATACCAGTGAGTCAGAGTTGGCCTGTCAGTGCTTGTGTCAAAGGTGTTTATGTGGAACACAATCCGCATCTGTCAGTGTGTAAAGTACATAAGTGTAATGCATTAGATGTCAAGCACATCTAATTAAGAGATTATTGTAATGGAGATTGCTTTAAACCATGCATATCCAAAGCATGCCTTTTTACCACATGGGAAAATGGTGGAATAATATTATACCATATTATTTGTACATGTAACAAGTTTATTATCTGGCACCACAAACAATGTGAAAAAGCTCAAATCTAACAGCATTTTACAACACTTTAATTTGTTTTTTAAATGTACATATTTTACAAAATATAACCTGTCCACCTGCTTTAAAAAAAACTATGATTGATTGTATATTTGTTTGTGAATAACATTCACAATTGGAAGCTCAAAAATATAAATTAAAAAACCTTTTGATTTTCAAAAATGCATTAGCTAAAGAAGTAAAAACGGGTATCAACACTGCCTAAAAGTCAGATAAAATTACAATATTCAAAACATACTTTTGATTTGTTATTTAAATTTTAGATAACTTGAGTTGTTTAAATTAAAATCTATTTAACCAGTCATGTATTAGTAAACAAGTCACACAGTAAACTCATACTCAGTCTGCACACGGTGCAGCTCCAGTCTGGAGGCCACAAGTATTCTGTATAGTAAAAGTAACAAGAGGAGCTCAGACCACACAGCGGGCACTTGAGCAGTGTTGGCAGACGTGCTGTGGCACTCCAGATGAATTCTGTTGGGAGCCTATTTTTGCCAAACACCACAAGCCTTTTCCTTAATAATGAATAGCTCTGGTGTGAATATGTCATCAGGAGTGTGCAGCTTCAAAGGTGGTGACTGTAACAGCGTCGCAGAGCTCCAGTCCTAGTGTGACTGTCACACCACAGCAAAACCCACAGTGGAGCTGCAGCTGGTCTGTCTGAGCGACATGTAATGCTAAATCAATAAATCCATACTAGTACAAACCACTCCAATTAAGATTTTGAATTCAAGTCATTTTAACTTCTGTCAATATCCATTTTTACAGTAAACTCAATTAGTTATGACAAAAAAAAATTAAAAATTAAAAATTCAATAGCTTCTCTTCAATGAAAAAAAAGTTAAAGTTCAGATCCACCTCAAGCCTATCCGGTGCTTTTCCTTTGCTGCGCTGAACCACTGGTGCTGCTCCTCCTGCTCTGAGTGGGCAGCTTACTCATCTTGTCCTTTAGACCCTTGAGATTGTAGAGCTTGCTGAACGTAATACCAAATGCCGTTTTCTCTTCCTCCAAGTCTTGCCCCACTGGTATTGCTCCCTCTTGACTCTGCTGTGACGAGGATGAGCGCCTCTGTTGCATATTTGGAGCGTGCGTGTATAGAAAAGAAGACTGCGGTTTAGGCAGCGGTGACGAATTCTGAGTTTGACCCAGTTTGGGCTTGGCGGGTGAGGTCGGGGGTTGCCGGTAGTGCTGGTTTGGAGTGGCTTTGGGAGCTGAGGGTCTGGGTGGCACCTTGCGAGAAGTGGGAGAGGAGCTGGGGTCTAGGATTGGGAGATTACCATCGGACATCATCCTCTGGTGACCCATCGAGCGAGCCAGGCTGGACTGGGTGGCGGAAAGGGGGCGGGGGGATCTCGTTGACTGGGTTGAGCGGGTTTGGACTTGAGCTGTGGAGTCCCTCTGCTGCTGCTGTGAAAAAAAAAAATGAAATAAAGAAAAACAGCGTTATTTCTCCTGTTTTCTCGCTCAAGAGAAGCTGTTAGCTACTGCCTGAAAGAAACAAGCTTAGACAAACTTATTCCTAACATTCATATTTTTGAGCGCATTAATATTTTGCAGGAATCACAATGGTCAGGCAGCAAAGCGGACAGAAATCTCAACTAGCTACTCCCTCCCTGCGCATCAGATTAGCATTAGCTTTGTTTCTGGGCTTACAATTTGTTACCCTGCTAGAATAATAGCAAAGTCATTTTCAAAGTTTTAGAGAAAATTGATACAACAAAGTCTGGAGAGAGATGGTATGCTCAATTTGGCAAAAAATAAATAAAAATCTTGTACACATCTTGCAAAGCCGGTGAATTGATAAAAATACATAATTAGATGCAGATACTGTGCATAATGTCTGATTTTCTTATCTAAAATAAAAATAAAAAATTCTACTAAAATCTACTTTTACAATATGCCATATAAGGGAAAAACTAAATGCATACTTGGAGAGAGAAAAAAATACAGGGCCTATAATTCCCAAGATGGCTACATACAAAGTACATCTTCGCCTAGCATGCACTTTATGCTGAGAAATCATGTTGCAAATGGACATAAGACAAGTTCGCGTGAAAAAGCAGTTCCCTTTTTTTTTATTGTACGTTAATATTGCATGAGTCATATGAACATGCCAACTAAGTTGTTACAAAGTTGTTACAAGGCCAATGAGTTTAACGGGCTGTAAAATGTGCAGCTATCCAGCATTTAATCCAGATTTAAAACTAGATCAATGTGAACGCTTTGGCTTTAATAACAGCACTTTTCGTTCATTAGAATACATTGAAATACATACTGCTGAATGAATCACTATCTGGCAGTGGCAGCTTCTTTCATTTTACAAACTATTGACTAGTACAATTGAGGAGTTAAATAAAAATATTGACTATATAAGGATCGTGTAGATGTTTCGATTTCTAGAAAGTTGAGACAGTGTCAAATAAAATGAACTAAATGCAAATAAAGGCAGTTTTTTTTTTTTTAAAAAGGCTCCTGTATTGTCCAAAATGGACTCTTATGTGCTTTAAGGCATGTTATAATGTAGAGTTTGTGTGTTAAACATGTGTGAATGAAACAAAACACAACTCCAGGTCTGTTTGTGATGATAAAATGACGTTATAACAGATGGCGTGATGCGGGCCCTTTAAGACTAATTCTCTTACACACCTCTTTGTTAACAATATGGAGAATAGATAACTTACACAGAGTTTTACATCGATGCCAATGACACACCTAAAACCAATTATATACAAATAAATCAAGCACAATGTAATAGCTCGAGGAGGTTTTATCATTTCAGTTTGATTAAGGGCACAGGTAAATAGTTTAGAGTTTAGTGTATCAATGAATTGTACTTTATTTGCATTTTATTTATTTTTACATTGTCCCAACTTTGGCAAAAAAATCTGTAACTTTTAGACCATTTTGCAATTACAGAGCGCATTAGCATAATGCATAAAATAATACTTGCATTGTAACCAATGTTGTTATCATTTATTTTAGTGAGTTTCTGTGAGGATTTAGTTGGTGAAAGCAAAGCGAGTTATTTGATTTCCGTGAGGAGTGAGTTTTAGTAAGGGGTGTGGGGTTAAAATCAGGATTATAAAGGGATTAAAAGAGCATTTTTGTGCTTACCATTCAATTCACTGGGGTGGGTGGAACAGAAAACTGTAAGGTAGTTCAAACATTCACACAAGTGGAAAACATGTTTTGTCATTAGATTTGCCTACATTGACAACTGAAACTCATATTGTGAATGGTGATTATGCATCTTGACTTGAGTAGTTCTGAACACTACTAAATAAATATACGTTTTATATTGTGTATATACACTACCAGTCCAAAGTTTGGACACGTACTCTCGCTCAAGGTTTTCTTTTCCCCTTTATTTGTACTACTTTTCTACAGTTATACATTTATACATGCAACAGACATCAAATACATGAAGTAAGATCTATGGAAGAAAAAGTTTCTTCTCTCCACTGGTGTCTGTGTCAGCAGCACCCAGGGACTCTTATTTACATCTAGGAGCTCCTGAAGAAAATCACCACAGTACAAAGACCTATAAAGACCCCACATGATCAGAAAACTAGTCACCTTCCTGCTGTGAGGCACAACAGCAAACCATTACACCATCAAAACTAGAGAAAACTACTCAAAACAAGATTGTGAATTGGAGTGGTTCCCTAGTGTTGTACCTTGTGTCCCTCAGGCTCCTTGTTAGCTGTAGGTGCTGCCTCTCTTCTCTCTACTCCACTGGTGTTGAGTCCTGTCTTCTCTCCACCCACGGGCACTTTATCTGGTCTCTCTGCTCTGGAATACACTTTTTTGGGTTTCAGCTCACGCGCCGGTGTCCGCTTAGCCTCTGTTGCCTCATTATTTAGCTTTGGGGTTAAACTTTGCTCCACCACAATGGACTGATTTAATGCTAAACTACTTTTAGCTTGGTTAACAAGTTCTTGAAACTCTAACTTGTCATCTGGTTTTCTAAGATCTTTACTTTTTTGCATATTTTCCTTTGGCAGCTTTTCCTCGTCATCCATCTTCTCCAGAATAGAAGTTAGCGATCCTGTATTGGATAAGTTCAGTGTCTCACTACTTGACATTGTCCGGTCATTGTTTAACATAGCAGCTTGTTCCTTGTAACTTCCACAACTATTGATGATGGTGTCTTTATCTTCCAGTGGATTGAGACTATAAAATGGCACCTGATTAATAGACTCATGAGAAGGAGAGTCGCTACATTCATAAAACTCATCGGACGTCGTAGAGCCACACCCGTCACTTACATCCGAAGTTGGCGTTCGGAATTCTGGAGTGCGGGACCGTCGTGAATGTGAAGAGGAAAATCCATCCAGAATAGGGCTATGCCTTTGAGCTAATAAACTTCGAGACTCTTTTTCAGATGTGGTTGAATCTGTCGTTTGTGAGGTGTTCAGGTGCAATTGCGCTGTTGTTTTAGGCACTCTGGGTGATAGTAAAGGGGAGTGATTGCTAAATTTCTCAGTTCTTGCCAGAGTTTCGTCAACTTTCACAAGGTCATCTTGTGTTTCTGTGGCAATTGTGGGAGTGTGTTCCGATTTATTTTTTAAAACTGGTGACCTGTTATTTGGGGAATTAAACAAGTTTATATTTTCTTCTGAACTGTGAGAGACGTTAAGGAGCAAATGTGCTGGTTTTTTAGGTACTTTGGGTGACAGTAAAGGGGAGCGATTGTTAGATTTTGCAGTTCTTTCCGCACTGTCGTCAACTTTCGAAATATCACCCAGTGTTTCTGTAGCAATTTTGGGTATGGTTTCTGATTTCATGTTTAAAACTGGAGACCTGTTAGTTGGGGAATGTAATGAGTTTATATTTTTTTCTGCACTTGAATGTGTTGTTGGAGTTTGAGATTTACTGTCAAATATTATTAAATCTGGTGTTTGCAAGATATTCTGTTGCAAATGTGCTGGTTTTTTAGGTACTTTAGGTGATAGTACAGGAGAGCGACTGTTGGATTTCGCAGTTCTGGCCTCACTTTCGTTAACTTTCAGACTGTCACCTTGTGTTTCTGCGGCGACTGTGGGAGTGTTATCTGATTTCTTTTTTAAAACTGGAGATCTGTTAGTTGGAAAATTAAATAGGTTTGTATTGTCTTCTGAACTCTGAGAGATGTTTTGTTGCAAATGTGCTGGTTTTTTGGGTACTTTGGGTGAGGGTGAAGGGGAGCGATTGTTACCGTTTCCTGTTACCGCCACACTTTCGTTAACTTTCAAACTGTCACCTTGCGTTTCTGCAGCAATTACGGGAGCATTTTCTGATTTCCTTATTAAAACTGGGGACCTGTTAGTTGGGAAATTAAATAGGTTTGTATTTTCTTCTGAACTTTGAGAGATGTTCTGTTGCAAATGTGCTGGTTTTTTGGGTACTTTGGGTGAGGGTGAAGGGGAGCGACTGTTAGGTTTTGCAGCTCTTATTACACTTTCGTTAAATTCCACAATGTCACCTTGAGATTCTACCTTGATTGTGGGTATTCTTTCTGATTTTGTTTTTAAAATCGGAGACCTGTTAGTTGGAGATTTTAATAAATCTTTATTTTCTTCTGAACTTGAATATGTTCGATTTCTAGATTCTTTGTCCATTGTTATTAAATCTGTTGTTTGCGTGATATTCAGTTGCAAATGTGCTGGTTTTTTAGGTACTTTGGGCGATTGTAATGGAGAGCAATTGTTAGATTTTGCAGTTCTAGTCACACTTTCGTCACCTTGAGCTTCAACCTTGATTGTGGGTATGGTTTCTGATTTCATTTTTAAAACTGGAGATTTGTTAGTTGGGGAATTTAATGAGTCTTTATTTTCTTCCAAATTAGAATATGTTATTCTCTGAGGTATATTAACCTTAGCATGGCTACTTTGACCTACTTTGTTACCAGCTTGATTTTGAACTTTAGCTGTATCGCTGTTACGAATGAGAATTTCTTCTGGCTTGTTTTCTAGGAAGTCACTGCTACCTTTTGGTGAGTTAATAATCTCATTCTTTTTTGGAACATCCTTATCACTATTCACATTAGCTTTTATTAGCGCCTTGCTAACTTCAGTGTCCGTCTTTTCTATTTCTTTGCTGCTGGCTAACAGTTGTGACTCTGCTTTGTATCCTGCATCTTTACTCCCCATCTCTGGGGACTTCTTGCTTTCTTTTTCCTGGGAACGATTCTTTACTGCAGTGTCCTCTGTGCTTTTTGGCTGGATCGATTTGCTAACGCTTTTGTTGGCTAGTTCGGGAACCTTCTCGGTTTCTTTTGGTGTGAGCGCAACTGCAACAGGAGTCTTATTGTCCACTGTGGCTACCTTTCCCCCTCTATCCTCTTTCTTTACAAGGCTGACCTCCGGTATTTTCTGACCATCGCTCGGGCTGTCTTTAAAAACAAGCTGGACTGTGCGTGGCTTCGGAATCGGAGGGGATGTTACAGGGGAAGGCTCTATAGGGGAACTTGTGTTAAGATTTGAAGCAGAAGTGCTAATAGCGGTCAACGCTGGGCTAGTGCTTGTCAAGGTTGAATGCACCATGGTAGCTTGGGAAACTTGGTAATTGGCAGAAGCTGAGGTAGAAGTGACAGGAATATATCTAGTTGGAGAAGTATTTTCATTAGAGTTATGTTCCTGTGTTTTTATCTGTGAGTTTGAGTCACTCGGGGCCAATACTTTAGGGGCATGGTTCGTTTCCATGGCTTTTTTGTTTTGAAGTGTGCTTTTGCTGTTTAAAGTTGTCGCCTGTGTGCTCGTTTTTGCCGCAGTCTTGGGGCTGCTGGTGCTCACAGTTGGAGTTGCCACTGTTTTAAGAGGTGGTGGAGGTGTGTGTAAGTTTGGCGTGTCGCTGTGAATCTTGTTCACAGGTGACTGAGGAGGTGTTTTTCTGCCAGGAGCTTTTACATTTTCTTTATCAAATACCGCCTCTGTAAGGGTTTTAGTCTTTGGACTAATTGCATCTAATTGTTTTTTTATGTCATGTTTAGAGACACTTAGGTTTCTAGGCTTTGCAACCTCTGGTAGGGTTTCCTTCGGCTTAGTAAAGGGACTGCTAAACCGAATGGCTTGGCTTACTTCGAACATCTCAGAACGCTGTAGGTGAGCTTGGTTAGGCTTGCTTGTATCGCGGATATTGATAAAGCCAATAACATCAGAAGGAGGGTCGGGCTCAGGCCATGTGGGCAAATAATCAAATAAATACACTTTTTCTAAATCCACAAGTCCAGGGTGAAGAGGCGGAGCTTCATGATGAGTATCCTTACTCTTCCTCCTACACTTTTTTTTCATCTCTTCCTGGTTTTTGGTATCTTTCTGGGACTCTTTGGGGCTGTTGTTGCCAGGTGAGGAAGACGGGCTAAGACTAGCATTACCAACAGCGACCAGAGCGTATTTGGGGTTGTACAGTTTCCTAGCAACGTCAGCAGATGGTGTTGGCACAGCGACGGGTTGTGGTACGGGGTCGGGCTCCGGCTCTGGCTCGGTCACCAATCGCTGCAGGTTGACCAGCCTGGAGGAGGAGGTGTAGAGGATGCGGAACAGGCGGTCGAAGGCCTCCACAGCTTGTCCGGTTACCACGGTGATGAGGTTTCGGTCCAGCCGGGAGGACGTCCATGTATAACTACAACAGAATAGAACAGACATCACGACACACTGTTATTATTGGTACCTAAATACACACTACCAGTCAAAAGTTTGGACACACCTCAATTTGTTTTAGTTTAATACTTTCTGCATTTTATATCCACATGCTTTGTATCCTGCAAACAAACTATTATTATCTAATTAAATTCCCAAAGTAGCCACCCTTTACTTTGTTGACAGTGCTGCAAACCCTTGACTTTCTTTTTCTCAGTGAGGTTCATGAAGTCCCTTGAAATGGTTTCACAGCTCTGGTTAGTGATCAAAGCAAAATCTAAAACAAATTATTTAGAGTTAATTTTTTCTATTTATTCAGTTTTGTTGCCTTCAGTGAGAATCTACAAAGTAAATAGTCATGGAAATTTTGACATGTGGTATAAATAAGGTTGTTGGGCTTTTTGTTTGTTTGTTTGTTTGGTTGGTTGGTTTTTTTACTGTTTATTTACTTTCATAGTGAACAATAATCTTCACAGTTAAAAAATTCAAATATTTACACACTACACCTGAATACTTAACATTAAAACCACCATGAACTTCCCCATCCAGAACAAAAAAATCATTGACTGGGGAATCTTTCAGTCAAGCGTATTCAAATGAAAAAACGAACATTGACACACCTTACACCCCTTGAACTTCACTTGGAAAAGGTTGAAAAGAAGCCAGTCTCCTCATCTAAATCTCTAATATTGACAAGAATTGACACTGTAATCTCCAATGCAAACACGGCATTTACCTGACTAATGGTTTTCACTTTTTTGTGTACAAAAGAGACGCTTACAACCTGTCAGGCTAGAATGGAGACAAGATATCTTTTATGGACAGCGTGCATTCCATTGATGGATGTTTGTTTATGCCGTTGAGAATCACAAAACCAGGTGGGGCGCGTAGATTTGCTCTCTTGTATAACATAACTACTAGGATTGCCAAAAAGTAAATAAACGATAATAATAAAACGAGATAATTGGCAATAGATTACATGTAGACCTCATGCCTAAAATGTGATGAAGCAAGAGTCACATTAAAGTGCCTATGACTTATTTTACCACAAGCACAATTAAAAGTGTTATATTTAAGAAGATCACATTTGTTTTCACAATTTGGCCATTTTTACATTTAAAATTGCACTTCCTGGTTAGAAATTGTGAGTATAATGGAAAAAATAAGTTTTAGTGTAAAATGTGAAAAACTTCTGGATTCTCCCGAATATGGTATGATCAGAGAATCATAATAATCTGTCATATCCATTTACCTGAATGTGAATATATTTTAAATCGCCCACACAAACTGCAACTACTATAATGCACACATCTCAACCCACTATTCACAACTAATGCTTTGATTTTGAAAAAACAAAAATCAACAAACAAACAAACAATCACACTGGGAAAGGCCATATTTTCTCCATTATTATTATTATTACCACTTTTGGTAATATTTGAGTGGGTGGTGTGCTAGAAATTTTTCAAACAAAAGGGGTCCTGTGACTCAAAACATGTTGAAAAACACATTAGTAATGCACAAAACCCAAATGTTTTCATTTTCAGAGACATGAAGGCCTCAATATCTGCTGTGTACTCTAAATATAAACTAAATACTTATGAATTTGGACTGAAACAAGAGGATTATAGGTCCAATATTATGCAAAATAGACTCTAATGTTCTACTGTTATTATCTCATCAAAAACATACCTGGAGTTGTGTTTTATTCATTTACACTCACGCTTGAGTAATCCTGTATTATTACTATTATTATTACTTTGTTTACATCTCTCAAGCTCAAAATGCTCTGTTAAAGCATCCTTTTACCTTTTGTTCAGAAGAGATATGCAATTCCAGGGCTAAAATTAAGCAAATGATTCTTGTGGCGGTGTACAAAGTTTAAAAACGTAGTGGAGCACTTCATGTATTACCACATGACATCACAAGTTGGAATAGAGAGTTTTCAGTTTTAGAGAAGAATAAATATGCTTTAAATATGCTTGGTTTGTGTGTTAAACATGTGTGAATAAAACAAAGCACAACTCCGGGTATGTTTGTGATGAGGAAGCAACATTATAACATACAGATTATCAGAAAACTGCACAATATACAATATAACAGTTAAACCTAGTCTAAATGATGTCATCATTGTGTCTGCACCAGTACTAAACCAGGTCAAAACCATGTCTAAATAAGCACTAACCCTGGACTAACACGGATATGGAGCATGTGCCAGAGATGATTCACTCAGGTCAGACTGTACGTGACTGTACATGGATGATTCACCAGACTTGAATGACCAGTACTCATACACTGTTCAAATGTACAGACCTGTTTGATTGGAATTAAGACTTCTTAAAGGCCAAGTACCTTTTTTTAAGCAAATTTTGCCTTGATATTTTGTATAAGCAGCACTTGTGATCAAAACAAGCCTGTTGCATGGTGTCTGCATCTTAGCATTTTATTGCCCGATAATCACAGGGTGACCAGATTTTCAAAATTCTAAACTGGGACACACCTAGGTTGGTATAAATAAAACTGTGAGAAGAGGGTGTAACATTGTCCATTCTCAACTGAGGTGTGGGTCTGTCATAATCTGAAGGGTCTCTGTATATTTATATATATTTTGCTTTATGGTTGTTCCCAAGCATGTTTTTTTAGCTAAACAAATGACAATATAGTTCCCTGTTTACTTGAGGCAGATATAAAATTGGTCAAAAAATAGAGACACCGGAGATATTTGTTATATAAAAATGGGAATAATCAAAGGTTTTGGACAGTGGACACAGGAATCAAAACTGGGACTGTCCTGGGTAAATAGGAGCATCTGGTCACCCTCAGGAGGTCTGCATTAGCATACTAGCGCTTGTTAGCTTTACCGCCTCGGTGAAACTCCCCATAGAGTTGTGAAAAATGCTTGTAAACTCATCATGCTAACTATTTAGGATGTTTGGAATGCATAAGGTAAGTGAGGAATAACTTTGGACCACTGCAAACTATTTAAAATTAACTAGTTCTGTTTATTTTTATTATTATTTTTTTTTTTTAATCAATCAATCAAACTTTATTTATAAAGGACCCACCACAGGGCCCAGGGAGAGATGAGGCCCATGGACCAACCCTCCACCAGGAGCCCATGGAAGAGTCCCTGGCAGCCGCAACAGACCACCGCTCCTGGTGCCCCCTGTGGTTTTAAGACCGCAAAAATGTAGTGCAGCACCTCTTAAGACATCCAGTCAGTCTTCATTTATATTCCCATGAGCTGGAATCTCCCATAACATGTTGGACTTCATTTCTTGGACTTCATTTTTCTTGACACAGCCTTGTCTCCATCAGTGAAGATGAATCTGTGACCCGTGCGGCCCCTGAGCTTTGTGCAGCGTTACATTACGTCAATGGTTTGCTACAGTCTTAGATTATTCCTCACTTTCTGATCGCATTTGCAGAATCCTAATTATTCAGGATGAGTTTGAAAACTTTCAGCACAGAACTCAATTTTGCCATCATGGTAATGCTAACAGGCTAGTGTGCCAGCATAACTTCCTGGTTTGTTAAAACTGCTTTAAAATTAGATGCAGACACTGCTGTTTTTTTTAGGTTTTTTGGGGGAGGTTTGGTTTTAAGACTCTTAAAACCATGACATTCTCATGCGCTAAAATCTCCCATAACACGTTGGACCTCATTCCTGTTACTGACCTGTAGGAGCCTGACACGGCCTTGTCTCCATCGATGAACATGAAGCGGTGACCCATGCGACCTCTGACCTTTGTGCAGGACTGAGTGTAGAATTCTGTTCCACCTGAGCACCGCACACGAAGGTTCTGCACACAGAAAAAAAAAAAAGAAGATTTTAAATAACAAAGTGTTTTTTTTTTTTTTTTTTTTTTATCAAAAAAAAAAAAAAAAATTTTAAAAAAAAAAGGGTTTTTTTTTTTTTTTTTTTTTACATTTAAAGCTGTATTGTGCGACTTTTTTGGGTCTGTCAAATGCTCCATGGAGATGTTATTGCTTTGCCTTGAATGCTTAACAGTGTGGTATTAAACCTTTCTGTCATGGAGACCAAACCAGGCCAAGTTACAGGTGAGATCTGTGGAAAGGCAACTTATAAAAAGCTATAAAAGCACCTGCAATGTGGAAATGTAAGGTAGAGCTGTGTAATGTCATACATCCAAAATGTTACATAGTGCACTTTAATAAAAAGGTATATTTAACAAAGGACTACTTTTATAATCAAGCCAATACAGTACACTTTTACTTGTTCCATTGAGAGAGTGAGTAAACCATTTTTATGTCAAATCTTGCTATAACTGAGGTGCCTTGCTCAATGGCATGACAGCAGTATGTGTTAACTGGCACACGCTGACCCCTAAAAATTACATAGCCAGGACTGCATGTTGAAATGCTGTTTTCGAAATATTTAAGCGGGAGTGTAAAAACGTTTTGTACTGGGGTGGTGGCGGTGACTCATCATAACAGAAAGTCCAATCTGACAGATGTCGTCAGATAGTAATAATCAAAGATTTAAACACATCTGGAACTCCAATGCCGACTCTGTCTTATACACAATGATTTGTTCTAGTGAGGTCAAATGAAACAGAAAACGCACACCAAAGTTCTTGTCAAGTTGCAAATGTAAGGAACAGCAATTTAAAAGTGAAAAAAAAAAATGCATAGCACACTCAGATGGCACATGTCCAAAAGCTTTTTTATTTTTAAATTACATTTTGGCAAAAAGCCTTCATTTTTCTTGCTTTGGACCACAGTGTACTGTATAGTAGTGGACTGTGGTGCCTTCAAAGAAAAATGATCTGACGAAGGTTTTTTGCTGAAACGTAATTTAAAAATAAAAAGCTTTTGGACATTGGCCATCTGAGTGTGTAAAAAAAATATTTTATAGACTGAGTACTGTCTGTGGATATGTTGAGGTAATTCTGCAGTAGTAAGCCTGAGGGTGAATTGGCTGCGTTTGGCCTTTGCTTCAACTCACACTCACTTGTATAAAGGACCGTCATTATGATAAGTAACACCAGTATAAATATTCAACATTTTCTCAACCTAAAAAAACAACAAAAACTAATTATCAATCCAAGGCATTTCAGAGTGAAAAAACATGTGCACCATTGTTATTGAAATAAATAAAAAATGAGCTATACTCAGGAAATGTGATAAATTCATGAGTTTCAGATTCCTGTTAAGAGGTGAATAGAATATAGAGAATAGAATATTTAGTTTTGAATTTTAACTGCTATGGAAATATTGTAAACCGGTGAACAGGAGCGCTCAAGATGTTCATTAAGGTGTTTAAGACAAATGCAGAGGACAATTTTCCCTATAACATATACCTCAGACTTATTCAAATTCTCTACAAAAATGAAATAAATGGTAAACATAAATGCAAAAGCTATCTTAGAAAATGTGAAAACAGAACGAATCATTTTAAACAGAAGTATTTCTCACTTTCTACCTTCAAAGCAATGCAGTAGAACAAGAACATGCTAAAAGGCAAGTGCACCACTGTAACTTCCCCTTTGGCATATGATAAAACTGCTTTATGATTAGACAGAGACAGCACACAGCGGTCTCATTTGACCCTGCTTTTACATTATGTATCTGTACTGGGGAAAAACAAATGTTACTTTATCGCACACACAAAAATGACCGCCCCTTTAAGTCTAAACGTCATAAAACTGCAGATCTGATAAGGACACATGCCATCAGGGAATCTCAGGTTAGTACTTGTGTAAGATCATGAACTATAATTAATTTCCTTCTAAAGCAATATTGACTCTTGTCAGCTTTTAGCCAAGTTAGAATGTTGTTACCTCCCCAATAACATACCTGTGTTTTTGTTGCTTCATTCACACGTTTGAGTAAACCTTTATTATTCTGTCACCATTGCCAAAGCTCAAAACGCTCAGTTCTACATTGTGACATGTTTTTTTTTTCACCTACCTTGTAGTGAATACCTCTGCCACCACTCCACGGTGTTAGTGTTATTTATATACATATAGTTTAATTTAATTCCTTTATTTAGACTTTTATTTTTTAATTTTGGTGCACACGTTTTAGTTAATAAAAGTTTGAATTATTTACTTTTTACTGTTTGTTGTTTTGTAAGGAGTTGACCCTTGTCAGAGACAATCTACACCAAACTAAGGGGAGTGAAATATTTAGTTTGTCCTGTTTGTTTAAGGTTACATTATTAACACTTATTATTTTCTGTATTATAATAATTTCGAGCCTTGTTACTTTGATTAAATTAGTAGTTTTAGTTAATTATTTGGTAACTCCTCCCTCTTTTGTGTGTGGTGTGTGTGTGTGTGTGTGTGTGTTTAGTCAGACCTCTTGTATTTGTGGTTAGTTTTGTTCTGTTTAGTTTGGTTTTGAGTTAACTCTAGATGGGCCCTGCTTTTTGTTAAATATTATTTCCCTAATTTGAACTTTTGTTAAGTTTTCTTTGACTGTATTCAGTTTAAACTTATTTTTATACCCTCGTCTTTGCCTTTTTCAGCAGAAATTAGCAATTCCGGGGCTGAAATTATCCAAATGATTCTAGTGAAGGTGTGTGGAGTTTAAAAACACAGTGGAGCACTTCATATATTACCACCTGACATCATAAATTGGAACAGACTGTTTTCCGTTTGGGAGAAAAACTCAAAAAAAAATGCAGCGATTGTGTTAGAAATGTGTAAATGAAACAACTCCATGCAAGTTTGTGACGAGGAAACGACATAACATGGATCATAAAACAGTGTAACATGGGCCCTGCTAAGACATGCTAAGACAAATAGTTTATCCGCAGTAGTACTTCAGTTAAAACTTATACACAAGCAAAGGTAATCCAATCCTTACCGCTCGTATTCGCTCCTTTAGAAGTTTCTCATTAACACAGTGTAATGACAGTAGTGGTACACAGTAGTGGTATTCCATGACACGCAGGCAGAAACATGTCTCTTACCAAATCTTATCCGTTCATCTTTGTTTTGTTCCCAGACGTCATTGTGCCTCCAGTTAGTTTGACCGGGCTAATTGTTGTTTTGTAAGATCAGATTTCTTTCATTGTCCATATTGTTGTTTAGTCTATCTCCTAATTATCCTGCGCAGAGGGTGAACACAGAATCTTGTCTTTTATTGTAATGGTGAAAATATAATATAAACACGGCTAATAAAGCGTGTACTAGCTCAGGGGTGAAGTACAATTAGTCAAACGAGCAAGAACTACAAGAACTTCACTGACTTTCTGGCAATATATTCCAAAACGGCACTAATTTTCTGGTGGCGTATGCAGTGGTGCTCAGTTTTGTTGCTTGAGTATAGATAGAAATATAGATACTAGAGTGAGGAAAAAAACATGTAAAACTATTACAAGAAAAAGTATTTTAGCTGTTTAAAAATGCACTTAAAGAGTAAAAAGTAAAAGTATTTCTCATAGATTATAAGGTTTTAAATATAATGACTATGTTAAAGAATTTTTGTTTGTCTTTTTTCTAGCTGTTTTTATGTGTTTATTTGTTTAGTTATTTTGTTTTAAGTTAGGAACGTGTTAACAATAAATCCTCCGCCTTTGCAGTAGGTCTCAGACAATTATTCCAAAAATGTACTAGAGTAGAAAGGATGGAAGCCTGCTGTCAAATGTAATGAAGCAAAAGTTAAAAATGTCCATTTAAAGTAGAAGTAAAGTTCAGATGCTTAAGATTTTTTGCATAAGTACAGCACTGAACTACTTTCACATAGAGTTTGGCAGGGTGTGAGTGTTTAAAAATGTGTGAATAAACTAAAAAACAAAACTCCAGGTAGGTTTGTGATGCAGAAACCACATTATAACACAATGCAATAGATCAGAAAATCGTATAATATGGGCTCCTTAATTATTTCTACCAGCTATTTTTGCAGTAGTGTTTTTTATTATTACAAAATACACCATATATTGTGATTTTGCATCTCAGGTATCCTCCCACACCTTGTCTGATATAGTTCAACCCTTGTGCAGTTCATAGTCTAATGTTGTAATCATAATTCTGAAGAACTGTTTGATAAGATAAACAACATATACATGCAATGCAATTCAAGGTGACTTCAAGTAACTTTCATGACCCCTGATGCATGCTGGGGAATTTAAGAAAGTAAAAAAGTAAAGTGCATTTGATAATCCCTGCAAGAAACATCTGAACTGACTTGCTGGTGCTAATGCTAATAAATATTTAAAGGGCCCATATCACGCTATTTTCTGATCTGTTATAATGTTGTTTCCTCATCACAAAAGTACTTCAGTGCTGTACTTATGCAAAAAAATTTAAGCATCTGAACTTTACTTCTACTTTAAATGGATACTTTTAACTTTTGCTTCACTACATTTGACAGCAGGCTTCCGTCCTTTCTACTACATTCTACTACATTTTTTGAATTATTGTCTGAGACCTACTGCAAAGGCTGAGTATTTATTGTTAACACGTTCATAACTTAAAACAACTAAACAAAACAGCTCGAAAAAAAGACAAAAATTCTTTAACATAGTCATTATATTTAAAACCTTATAATCTGTGGGAAATACTTTTACTTTTTACTCTTTAAGTGCAATACTGTTACCTGAGTACACTTTTTCTTGTAATAGTTTTACATGTTTTTTTCCTCATGCAGTTGTGTTTTGTTTCGTATGTTTTAAATAAGGGAGCAGCATTATAACAAGGTCAATTTTGCGCAATATAGGAGCTTCAAATAAGTCTTGACTACAGATTTAATTGAGATTTAACGTTTTAATCAAAGTTAGCATCGGTGGCTCCCTGTCCTCTGCCTGATCCGTCTGTATTGATTTTAGCGCGACTCGGCCAAAACCTCATGGGGATTACATTAGAACGGAAAAAGTAGTGCAGACTGTCCCTCTGATTGGAACTAGCTGGCTACCGTTGTGCAGAGAGCAAGTTCACTGATATTTTTGAGACTTCTTTCCAAAAATAGCGTCTACTTTTCAGCTAATATTTTTCTAAGACTTACAGGATGACGCGGTTGCTTATAGGTCTTAAATCTTGCTTGTGGGTTCCCATGCATATCTTACATAGTTACATTTGATAACTAACAGGCCCCACCCAAAACTTTCTCTTCACTTGTGCATTCCAGACGGGGAGGGTGGCGGCAGGCTTCTGATAAACAGAGCAGAGGAACGCATTGTCATGACTTATTAAATTAGATTCCTAGTAAGTTACTCTAAAATGAAATTAAATGAATAACTGCCAAACAATTATATTACGATATTATAATACAAAACAGAATTTCACGGTTGAAATCCTCTACCTTGGAATGCAAAAATTCGTATTGGGTGATGTGGTTATCCATTTCCATTGTGTGGTTACATACATAATAACTTTCAGTTAGTGTAATGTAAAAGTTTTTAAGATGCTAAATACTAAATATGACTTTCATTACCATGAACTTTAAGCCATGTTATAATGTTGTTACCTCCTCAAAAACATACCTGGAGTTGTGCTTTGTTTCATTCACACATGTTTGCGTAATCTTCTATTGTTAATCTATCTGATTCTCCAAAACACAAAATGCTCTATTCCACTTTGTGATGTCATGTAGAGGTAGTTTTTGAGTTAACAGCTACTGTTAACATTAATTAAGTAGAAACAGTTCCAGGGCTGACATTATCCTAATGATTCTAGTGAAGGTGTATTGAGTTTAAAAAAAAAAAAAAAAAGTTGAGCACTTCCTGTATTACCACATGACATGACGTGTTTTAATACTCCTAATACTCCTAATACATCTCTATTGACATTTTGCAAGCTGGTACACAAATGGTGGACTCTGCTTATAATGATTGTACATTGGTGTTTGATCCTGAGCTTTAAAGAACTACTTGTGTGTTGTGCAAAATAGGCGCACAGCACTTAGCATTAATCATATTATAATGTAAATTAATCATTAACAATCAAAACTAATATTAGTATTAGTACAGTGCATTGTTAAGTTGACCATACTCAAACTTGGTCTCAGGCTATATGCTCTGAGAAGAAGAAAATCCATTTTGTGATATTAAAAAAACAAAAACACACACACATTTTTAAGATGACATCAGTTTGGATTGCACCCTTATAGTAAAAAAGTAAAAATATTGTGTAAATAATATAAAAGTTATTCAGATTGCTACGCTACCTACCAAGTGCAATACCTTTTCAGAATAATTTTGTATAAAAGCAGTAGAAATGAATAGACATTTTTTCTCACAGTCAACATCAGTTATATTGGCATACACTTGCGTGTTACTGTTTCAATAACACTCATCTAAAAAATCCATAGTAAGCCAACGCTTCAGCTGGCTAGACACTCCCGAATTCAAGTACATAGAACAAAAATAAGCTACCGGTCTAAAATATTACCGCTAAATTACAATTAATTGCCTTGGCTTTTCCTCCACCTTTGTATTTTGTATGTGAGCCAAGATTTTCCAATTGATTTCTCAGAATAACGTCATAGTTGCACAGATCCAGATCAGGAGAATCCCCTAAAGACTCAACAGAAGAGCAAAAACAAGCCTGGCACCTGCATAGATACTTAGTCATCATCAGTGCTACTCCTCCCAGTCCTGTCTATCAGCTCATCTCTGCATCTCTAACAACTTTTACCTTATTTTCCTTTCCTTGTTTTTCTGTTCCATGATGTGTCACAAAGGCCCCTCTGGCTTAACACCGCCTGGAGTTAAAGATGAGTCAGATTATGAGGCACTGTAATGTCGGTGCGCTTCGACTGAATGATTCAAATTGGTAGTGTAAAAGTTCAGTGTTCATTATGCTCTTATACGCCCTGTATTAGTTTTTTTTTTTTCATATATACATGAGCAAAATGTGTCTTATCCCAGTACAGATATATATTGTATGAGCACTTGAGGTTAAAATATGTCCTCTGCGTAGTGTCTGCATCTAATTATAAAGCGTTTTACTGTCCAATAATCAGGAAGTGAGCATTAACATAGTAGTCTGTATAAAGAAGTAGACCATAGAAGTGTGACGTCACGCATAACTCAGCAGTTACAGGAGCGAATATGGAGCCTGGTCCATATTAGGAATAGGGATTTTGAACTAGGAACTGATTTACAGACAAAATAGTGTAATAAAAACATAAAAATCATATAGCGTAGGTTAATATGAACCTTTGCAGCAGTAACAGAGAAGGGTGAAGGGTGGAACGCAGTGACTAGTGGGTTAGCTATGCCGATTTATGTATACAATCTGTGTTTAGCATGCTAGCTGTTGGAAGGTAAGTGAGGAATATGTTTGGACGCTGGAAACCATTTAAAATGAAGTAGTTCTGTTTATCATGTTAAGATGGTAAAAATCACAATGCCTTTAAACTGAGAATATATGTGTGGGATAACAGGATCCATATGAAGAGTGAGAGTAATTAGCACGTCATCTGCCAGGCATGAGTCACAATATGGTAATTTGATGATGGATGCACACAATGTATAATTAAAATGTTTTATCAAATGTTAGGTTACCACATACAAGTACAAAGGCATGAAGAGAATTTAAATAGAATGTATTGAATGTGTACTTGTTTAAATGTTCAAATGTTTGGATAATATGCAAAAAAACACAAGTACATATACATTGCATTTGACCATCAGTGCTTGAGACCCATCCCCAGATATAGATAACTTGGTTAGAACTCGATTGTTATCATCTTAAAAGTGTGAAAAACAGAACTAGTTCATTTTATCTTATCTCTTCTGTGCATCCTCATTATGCACCGCTATTGCTGCTATAAGAGCTTTTCAACTTTCAGAGACCAGGAGAGTCGCTGTAAAGCAACCACTGTCATGCTACAAGTACTTCCTGATTATCATTATATATATAAAATAATAATATATGGCTGTTTCTAGTGGTAGGGGAGTCAAACCACCAAAAGAAGCCTATGCAGATACAGTGAGAACTGCAAATTCCACACAGAAGTCCTGGCTATTCTCTTCTCGTACTGTTATTATTAAGTATTCTTTTGGTCTTCTTCTTGGCCTAGATTTTCCCCAGAATCATAATTCCCCAAACCATCATTCATTTTGAAATTCTATCCTTGGTTCTCCCAAAATCTCAGCATGATCAGCTCTTCCTCTAGCTCTGCTTCCTGTCCCGTAAATACCCTTTAATCTTTCTTATACTTACATATATCTGTGTCACAATTTCTGAATCCTAAAAATGTGGTACTATGCAAAAATTGTTGTTCAGTCATAAAAAACATACCTGAACAAGTTTGAGATGTCATTTATGCATGTTTCAGTAATTTTGTGATCTCTCCCTGCCCCTATTGAAACCCTCCTTACGGTTAGCTGTGAGATTATTTGAATATGTTTCTGTGAATATAGCGTTTTCAACACAATAAGTTAACATGATGTTGATTACGTTTTCTGACACTCAAGGATCACTAACCTTGATGGAACATCCAAGGTCTTGCCAACTGTGCTGTACCCTGCTTTACACGAAGCTTGTGAAAACAGTACCGAACAAGACTGGTTCACATTGCATCACACAAATCAGTGAACAATACGAGGTGGTTTGGCAGCTCCTTCAAAAAGCCCAACTGGTTTTGTATCGTTAAAAAGTCTAATAAACGTAAGTGGCCTATTTTCACAGCACCCATTCATCTACCATAATTTCCGGACTATTGAACGCACCTGAATATAAACCGCATCAACTACATTTTAAAAGGAAAAAATTGTGTACATATGTAGGCTGCCACAGGTGTCCATGTCTTCAAGAACGTTTTCAAGTTTGGGCCATCTGCTTTTATTGCCTCTGAAAGCTTCTCATCTTTTTGCACTGAGTCACTTCGTCACGTTGCTCTTGCCAACATCTCACCATCAGCTCAATGATGCTGAGCTCATGTGCAGCAACTTTATTTCCTGCTTCGACAATCAAATCAATTCCCTTTTACTTAAAAGCTGCATTATATGCATTTTTGTGTGTTTTACATGAGAAGGGTGTCTCATCTCTTCCACCTGTCTGTCTTGCTCTTGCACCCCCCCCTCCTCAGAGGGATTATCACCCTCATTACGAACGTCACTTTGCGCTCTACTGTGTATGTCTCCTGCAGAGAGTCACTGTCCTGTCATGTATCATGTCAGTGTCCTGTGGGACTTCAGCAGATTTCAGACTCTCCCAGGGGCGGGGCTAGTTGTATGGATCAGGTATGAGTGGATGTCCGGCTACTGAAGTTTGAGACATTTCTTCTCATCATTTACGCATTCACCTGGATTTAATGCATACGGGTAAGACGTATCACTAATGTTAATTTAGCATCATAACTTGTTTCAGTGCTACAACAGTGCTAGCCAATGTTGCAACTTCATGTTAACCACACAGACAGCAGCACTTTCTGCACTCAGGGTGCACACGCTTCTGCTGTGTAGATAAACAAATAATCCATCCACATATTAGCCACATCGTTGCATAAGCCGCAGGGTTCAAAGTGTGAGAAAAAAGTGGTGGTATATATGATCTGGCAAAAATCAAGTGATTATAGCAATTTAAGGGCTAAATTAGAAATAATCCGGAAAAAAAATCTGCATTGTTTCTCACAAACATCGTGATTGCAATTACATTCATGATTTTAATATTTATGATGTTTTAATGATAGGATTTTATTCACAGTTCACATTTTAAACACCCCCAGAAGAACTGACTAAAAGACTGAAATATGAACTGATGAATTAATAGAGTCACATTTCTGAACATGCCCGTACAGCTCTAAACTACAAGGTTATTAAATAAAGACAGGATATTTGGTTGTTTGTGGAGGAAGTCATAATCCAAAAATGTAACAACTGTGATTAATCATGCAGCCCTAATTTGAAATTTGTGAACTGGAGCCTTGAAATTAAAGGTGCACTATGTAACATTTTTGGTGATGCCATCTCCTTGTCTCTGTTGTTTTGGATTTTTGTTGTTTTTGTTTTTTTTCATGATTGCTTGGAATGATTCACACAGTATGACATTAAAGTACTATATTTTTGCTTTATTCTTTATTATATTGCTCAAGACTACATTCTTACTGTGATCAGACACACCTCTCCACAGACCCGATTTGTACCTTGGGGTAATGGTGTCTCCTTAAAGATAAATGGGTTTAATAACACACTGTCAATCATTTCAGACAAAGTAAAAACATCTCCATGGAGACAAGCAGGTTGCAGACACATAGTTACTAAGCACTGTTATGATATTACGAATTCAAACTAGATTTTAATACTAAAGAATACAAGTAGACTTGATGCTCAATACTGATTTGATACCACTATGATAATAAAAAGCACTCTTTGCTTGGACAGAATTTTGATTTTCAACATTAAATCATAGTACTTTGTTTAGATTATTATGAAGTCTTACATCTGTGTATTCTGTCAATGGTCCAGGGAGGTTCTATGGTGGTTCATGCGCATATACTTGCCTATGTGCTCTTATACTTGTTCTGATACAGCTCAAGATCTTTCTAAAACTATTCAGGAAATGTTCATTTCTGTCCTGTGAATGTGACTTTTTTAATATCAATATGTAGTACATCTTTACTAGCCACAAATTAAAAAAAAAAAAAATCAAGAATGGATTTTTTAACAAAATCGTGAAGCTGTATTTCAACAGTTATGTGTTTGTTTTTTCTTGCTCTTTAGTGATAAATAAATATCTGGCATTGCTGAGCTCTGACTCACCTTGAGATGTCCACGGTGCATGTTGGCTCGCTGAACCATGGACAGGAAGTGAGGTACAGAGGCATGATCCAACAGGATATAGACACACACTTTCTTTTTGAATGAGATATCCAGCAGATCTCTGAAAATGTCCACATCTGTGAAGACGTCCATCACCACAGCGATCACCTAGACACGAGCAGGTTATGTCATTACATCACAGCGAGTATTATCAACCTTACGGCAAAGGAACATGTGCACATCCTCTTAATAAATACTTTCTTTCTCTGCAGTGTCACCGCTGGTAGTGTTGCAATATCAGATTGTTCCTTCGTGCCAGACAAATGAATGATGAGTTGTTCCACAGGTTTCAGATATGTTTGAGCAAAGGTATTACATGACACGACAAATTGGGCGCATGATATGAAAACATTACAGTTGATATTTGTTTTGAGTTTTTTTCTTTTCTACCATAAACGTGTAATATTTTGAAAAAATGTCAAGGTATCATCTTCCCCATAGGTGTTCAGAAATAAACGTGAGACATGTCTGTGTAGTCTGACATGCCAGCAGTGACTCATGTCAGGTGTCTGCTCTGTGATAATGTCCACAGTCAAAGTACATAAAGACAGGTGACATTGTGATTCAGCTGCTATTCTTCTGTCTGTTGTCTGTTGTTCTTCTGCTCACACGGTCTCTATAATCTGCAGGTGAACTTTACTCTGGGTTCTCATCTGTCACAAGTGTGAACTCTGGACTTACTACACAGAATACAGCAGCATCACCCGTTCCTTGTGGTGTGGTTTAGTTTGGCAGTTTACAATGTAAATGGCCTAATAAAATGTTATTGCCTTGTTAAAATGGGATTAACTGTGTAGGGCGTAAACGTCTTTAAAAAGTTACATATATAGTGTGGTTATACATTATATTAAACATCAGACCTGTGGGACCTACTTTCTGCGCCTGCGCAATCATCTTTCTGATGACCTCTTTGATGTGCGTCTGTCCCTCCAGCGGAGGCTGCGCGTACACGGTGGCACGGGTGACCCCGCGGTAAGATTCGCTGTCCGGCCAGCCCAAGTCCAACTCCGGGATGGACGTGTCCGACAGGTCGGGCCAGTAGTGCAGTGACAGCGGGGTCGGTTGGTCCTCGGATTCGGGGTCCTCCCGGTAAAGGTCGACCCCCGGGTCGAAGGGCTCCACGGTTCCCACCAAAGTGTCCAGCTCCAACTCGGAGAGGAAGCCGCGCAGGCCGCGCTCCTCCAGCTGTTTGAAGAACGCCTCGCGCCCATCACGCAGCAGCGTCTCGAGCGCGTGCCGCTGCTGCTCGCAGTACAGGAACTCCGGCTTGGACTCGTGCGTGCGCGGGTTCACGTGGTTATCGTCCAGACACTGGATCTGCGACAGAGCCATGCTCCGCTCCGAGTCCGCTGTAAAACTAAGGGGGAAATGTGAACAACTTTACCGAGCTCAACTCTCACTTTTCTCCGTTTGAGAAGCACAAGACATTCTATAAAAGTCCCACTCAAACACTGGAGTGGTGAAAACAAGCTGAGCTAGTGTCCGCATATGTCCGTCATGAGAGGTTTGCCGTTAACTCCCGTGACCGAACATGGTGACGCTCCCCCGGTGTCAGCTCCGCGTCTGGAGAGGAGCGAAACACCTCCGCTCTGAGTGACAGGCGCCTCTGCCCACGGCACCGCCCGACAGGTGTGACCCTGACACGCAGGCAAACACGCTCACACCGCAGCACGTGACCTGAACCTGCCCTGCTCACAACAGTGCATTGGGCTAGCATAAGTGTTGCATTGTGCTCATTATGAGTGTCCCCAGCCAGACATGAAACACAACCAGAGAGTGGCAAACACACACACATACACACACACACACACACACACACACACACTGTGAGAGGTGAGACTCCGACTGCCTGTTCAAACTTGTAAGCAGATGTTTTATAGCCTACGTGCAGGTCAGAGAGTTAGAGTTAGAATCATTTATTTAACATTTTAAAAGGGAAGATCAAAACATAAAACAGTGTTAAACACCTTTAGGCCTATTGACCAAATCATCATGTCTGTAGATCTACATAATGTAGGCGACCCTATACCTTAAAGCCGTAACCACGTCAGCCAAATAAATATAGTGTCTACTCCTTTAATCAGGCAACTTTTTCCCACCTTTTCTTTTGTGTTCTCTTTAAGTTCCATTGACATCGTCAGACAGATCAGTATATTTCTTCTGTAATTGGTCTCCATAAGCCATATTTCAATAGACGGAACAGTCTGGTGTCACAAATGATTATTTTAGTGAGGGTTTTCATTGTTTGCAGATCATCTGTTAAAAGTAAACATATAGCCATTTGCTAGCTTGATTGACAGTAATTGCAAAGTATGTAACAAGTGCATGCTGTGATTTAAGGTTCTGGGACAGCAGTCGGTCGGACAGGTTCAG
>JACN01144892.1:0-10340 GCA_000787155.1 Scartelaos histophorus | reverse complement strand
CCGGCGTTCTGTGGCCCGGGTGACACCCCGGTCTCAGGGCGACTACGCCATGTGACTACGCTCTGTGGCTTCTTGTCAGGTGTTCAGTCTGTGCTGCAGCGTCTGTTGTGCCCGCGCTGGGTCTGGTCTGGGTTCCGGTGCGTCGCGGTGGGACAGCTGTAAATCAAGAGTACACCTTAGGTCGAGGGCGCTCTCCTGTCAGGTCCATCAGGCCGACCACGCCTACAGGAAGTAACAACAGCTGACCACACCTACAGGAAGTAACAACAGTTGACCACGCCTACAGGAAATAACAACAGCTGGCCACACCTACAGGAAGTAACAACAGCTGACCACGCCTACAGGAAATAACAACAGCTGGCCACACCTACAGGAAGTAACAACAGCTGACCACGCCTACAGGAAATAACAACAGCTGGCCACACCTACAGGAAGTAACAACAGCTGACCACGCCTACAGGAAATAACAACAGCTGGCCACACCTACAGGAAGTAACAACAGCTGACCACGCCTACAGGAAATAACAACAGCTGGCCACACCTACAGGAAGTAACAACAGCTGACCACGCCTACAGGAAATAACAACAGCTGGCCACACCTACAGGAAGTAACAACAGCTGACCACGCCTACAGGAAGTAACAACAGCTGACCACGCCTACAGGAAGTAACAACAGCTGACCACACCTACAGGAAGTAAAAACAGCTGACCACGCCTACAGGAAGTAACACCAGCTGATAAATGACACGTCACCACCAACACCAAGAAGTTAAAATAATTTTCCTCTGCAGGATGGCTAAGTGCTCCTATAGAGATGACTGAGCACAGTCACACATGAGGAGCTCGGAGTAGAGCCACTGCTCCTCCACGTGGAGAGGCATCTGTTCAGGACACACTGCAGGGACTATATCTCTCATCTGTAGATAGATACGTGATGATGTAGCAAAAAGGTAAGGAAAAAAACCCATATGCCCAAATAACAAAACCTGGAGAAAATGTCATAATTTTGGTTGCTCACCTGATCCTGTGACAGAAAATATGAAACTATGTGTTGTATTACAGAGCATGCTGAACAGAACAGAGCAGACTATTTTTGCAGCCAGTCCAATATTTACTGCAGCTCTCAGTGACACCAGATTAAAGTGCATGCTGTGCCTCTTCTGCAGTGACTCCGGGCGAGAAACCAAACCAGGGCTACTGGTAATACTGAAGGCACAGAACACAGAATTACTCCCAAAAACTAAATATCTGTGGTACCGATATTTGGATCAGTACCACAGATGTGTCCCCTGTCCTTCAGTACTTGGGTGAAATATCAGGAACAGAACCACCACAGTTCAGTCCAGGTATGGACCCTTCTCCAGAGTACCAAGGATATTTTGTGTTTCACTCACTAATTCTGCAGAAAACTGTGATGTTTTTCCTTTCTTTTCCTTCATAAGCAGCTATATTTGTTTGACACAGATTTACCACGTGTGCCACTGGCTCATCCACCTGTCAATCACACCCATCTGAAAACAGGAAGACTCTCAGGCTTCTCAGGTTTAATGTGCAGTGTTGCATTAAACATAATCTATCTTTAGACAAGTATTGAAGAAGTGTGTTATTTTAGGGGACTATTAAGGATGCAGAAGAAGTGTGTACTTTGGATCCCAGGCAAGATTTCATAACTTCACAAATCAAATCTATGTTTTTGCCATGTACACGGTGAAATGAAAAGTTTAATTTAGTCACTAGGGGTCCAGCTTTTTCTGTTCCAACACCGATTTCGATATTATGGCGTTTAGTATCTTTTAATTCTCATCAAACATCAAAAACAACTCTTTATAATCAGCGTAGGATCTCGATTGAACCGATATTTGAAAGCTGATATCTGATCTAGCAAATGTTTCAGTATTGCCACTATCAGATACCAGTAGTAAAATAAAAAGGATAGAGATCATACAGGACATATCGTTTGCACTAGTTACACTCACCAGTTTCACTTTTGCACCTGGTTTTTATGATCACTAGCAATTGATTTCCCTTATTGACATTAGTAATATTATATTTTTAAAGGACATATATTATGCAAAGTTGACCTTTTTGAGCTCTTAAATAAAAAGACAACTGTATGTAGGTTCTTAAAATCAAAATCGTTTCAATTTTCTCTGGATTGTTACATCACAGGTAGAAATCTGTAGTCTCCTGTGCTGTTTATAGTCCATCATCCAGACTGGACTAGTTCTGAGCATTTCTACTGTTAATTTGTGTTCATTAGCATACAGGTCACATTACAAATTGCTAGTTCATTTCCCATGGTCCATTTCCTGTCCTGCCAGTAGATGGAGCACTAACACTAACTCCACTTATGAGGAAAGAACGTGTGTAGCCTCACACAATGGGCAAAATGTATGTCCTTTTAATGACCAGGTGAAGGTTGGGTTTCTGCAGGATTAAGATGCATGGGGCGCCTTGGGGAGGGTATGGAGGGCACCTGGAGGGTATGTGGAGGTCTGGAGATGCTGTGGGACGGGGGTGGAGAAGTGAGGACTCTTGGCTCAAACAAAGATCCATACGGCGGGCTGGTGGGGCAGGCTTAGGGGCCGGGGTAGATGGGACAGGGGGGAGGAAGGAGGCAGCTGTGGCCTTCACCCTCATCACCTCGCACCTGTTACACATCATGTCTGCTACAGTACACACAGAGTACACGCAGTACACGTAGTATTGGAGAATGACAGAAAATTATTAACGCAATTTACACATTACAGTCTGGAATGATTCGCACTGAATGAACCTATCAGGACAAACAAATCCTCCAAGCTGATTTATTTGCAGTGTCACAAATCAAACTTGTTAAATCTAGCTGAGAGAAAAGCACAGACATCTTCCCTGTCCTGTTATTGGATAAAACATGTTGTGGCTGAATGAGGTTGAAGGGTTATTGGTTTTAAACTGTAAAAGAGCTGGTGTAGGTGTGACCAGTAAAAGCCAGGACTTGGTTTTTGCCATTAAGATTATAATAGTTTTGATAACAATTCAAATAGCACACGCCCTTTTAATATACAGTAAAACTAGTTAAGTTTAAAAATACTAGGATGAGATAAAATGGCAACCATAAAAGTTTGTTATAATAGAAAATTAAAAGTGGATAAAAGACCGAGTGCACCTCCTGTTCGGGCTGACTGGGGCTTAGCCAGCAGGTCCAAGAGTGAGTCCTGTCGTGGCAACAGGCTGGGGTAAACAAGCTAAATGTAATAAAACACAGCAATCTATAAACACAAGAGCAACACACTTGGCCTCACCCGTGCCCTGTCGCACACAAATACACAAAGCACTTCCCTCTGCACGTTTTTCAAACTAAATAGCCTGTAAAATAGACTAAAATACATCTGTTGGGGTCTCCATGTTTGTTTGTGGTTGTTTGGGTGCTTCAGCTTTAGCTTCTGCTCAAGATTTCTTTTGAGTGTGTCAACTCGCAAATATCATCAGATCTTCAGATATCTTGCTGCAGGTACATTAATCAAGCAGTCGAAATGAGCTTCCTCCACAGGGTGTGTGGATGCTCCCATAGAGATGGGAGAGGGTGAGGAGCTCAGTCACACAGGAGTAGAGCCGTTGCTCCTTCACATCGAGAGGAGTCAGCTGAGGTGGCTCGGGCATCTGGTCCGGATGCTTCTTGGACGCCTCCCCCTGGCATGTCCCACCGGGAGGAGGCCCCGGGGAAAACCTAGGACATGCTGGAGGGACTATGTCTCCCAGCTGGCCTGGGAACACCTCGGGGTTCCCCCAGAGGAGCTGGAGGAAGTGGCCGGGGTGAAGGAAGTCTGGGAGTCCCTGCTTAGACTGCTGCCCCCGTGACCCGGCCCCGGATAAGCGGACGAAAATGGATGGATGGATGGAGGTACATTAATTTTATTTTCTAACTAATAACTTACAAAATGCAGCTCCTTATCTTCTAACTTACTGATTGTTGACGTAGTATATGTGTAAATTCAACATGGGTCACCATGAGCATGATTTGTAGCTGTGATTTCCTAAATAACGCTGAGTGCAGCCCCTTTTACTGTCTGGACGTGTTTTGCTGTATGTGCAGTGTCAGCAGGACTCACAGGGAAATCACACCTGCAAAGTTCACTGTTGATCCATTATAAATCACATACAATTCAAAGTGAGTGCACTTTTATAAGTACAGGTGCTTTTATAGCTCAAAAACACATAAAGATGTTGTTTTGCCGACAGGTTCCGCCCCCAATAGCATTAAACTTCCTTAAGTCTATCTCCGTGGAGACAAGCACCACCACAAGTTTCATGTCAGCTCTGTGAAGTGGTGACCTGCTCTCAGTAAAAATGCATGTTTTTATTTATCACACCTATAACCTAAAAAAGATAAATTCTACATTTTCATTCCCAGCAAAGCAACAACATGGACCCAGACACAAATAGTGCATCTTAAAAATCGTTACATCCTACTGTGATTTGGGCCATGTCTCCATAGCTCTGACCTGTAACATGATGTGACATTGTAAGGTCCTTATCTCTCTGCATATAGAAACCTTTCAAGCAGAGCAATAACGTCTCCATGGAAACAAGCAAGACCCTTCACCAGAAAAGGTACATAGTACAACATTAAAGAAGATATTATGCTTGTTTTTGCTCTATAGTCATAACCTATGACACCCGATTAATTATGTTAGAATCTGAACCTTTTAAATGTTATTTATCTAACATCATCTACATCACACTAGCGAGTGGTGGATTTTTTTTGATTTGTACCAAAATAACGTGGATTGCAAATTAAGAAGATAAAACTGTAGAACAAATTAAGTACAGAGTAATGACGTCTTGAATACAGTAGAATAAAGGTGAGTCAAACATGCACAAATGACACTTAACACAACTACAGAGGGAAAATGAGAAGAAACGACTATAGCGTGATTAAAAAAATCTGAAAAGCCAATTTTGTAGAATAGGTCCAATTTAATCTAATGTAAAAATCCATACATATTAAACAGGGCGAAACCATTGGAACTACTGGAGAGGGGATGGGAGAGCGAGGAGGCTGATTTGCTGCTGCAATTGACATTTAACAGGAGAATTACAGGAAAACATAGCAGAGAGAAAATGAGTCTACTGGTCGAGAGGCAAAGATGACGAACTGCGGTTGGCTGACGGTGATCGACAGGTGTCAGGAAGGAGGAAGGAGGAGGAAACTTCCTGGTAGAATTCTTACATTTATGTAATTTCCCCTACTTCTTACTGTATGCACCTGCCATTGATGAAGCAGGCCTGTACACCGCTCTGACGTTGGAGATGTTGGGATGAGAGCCGACCTGATTGAGCTGACAGCTGCAGAAGACATGGGGTGTAAGGGTCTCTCCAAGGCTCCAGAGAAGAATCCTGTGTGTGTGTGTGTGTGTGTGTGTGTGTGTGTGTGTGTGTGTGTGTGTGCGTGTGCGTGTGCGTGTGCGTGTGCGTGTGCGTGTGCGTGTGTGTGTGTGTGTGTGTGTGTGTGTGTGCAGTGGGGGATGAAGAGCGAGGTGTCCCAGTGGAGAGAGGAATGGAGAGGATTTGTGTCGGCTCTGTAAGGAGATCAAACTGGAGAGCCAATACGGATCTATAGCCTACAGGATGTGTTCAATGCAGGGATAGAGAGAGAGGAAGAAGAAGACAAGCAAATAAGAAATATCTGAGATAAAACCAAGGATCCGAAATGTGACCTGCTACATGTACAATACCACATTTGAAGGTTTAGTCTTACTGGTTAAGATTTAGATAAATATCATATGGAAGATTATGGAATTTAGTGGTGGTGCAGTAAAACCACCTTATGAATACCTTGAATACCTTCCCCCATCAACACAAAACAGTACTGCACTTGTAGTGTTTGTTCTTGCAGTCAAACCCTCTGGTCTGCTCTATGATAGAGAAATACAATTTCTATACTGAGAGCACTCACCGTCAGCTTAGGCTACGTCATCAGAGGTATAATACTCCCTACAATGAAAGCATAGTTGGACTGGACAGCACTAGGCTGACTGGACGCCTCTACCACAGTGTGTTTAGGTCTGGGTCTGTACTGATGAAACTTCTCCTGTTAGAACTCCAGCCTCCTGCCTCTTTAACTCTCAGACTCTACAGCTCAGTGTTTTGTGGCTCAGTGATAGAGCCGCAGACATTATCAGCTTTTACCATAGCAAATATTCCACCCTCCTGTCTTCAGCGTGTATGGAAAGGCTTCTCTGTGAAACCAAACAGCCCCATCACAGGCTCATTAATGGGGTCAGTGTATCACTTGACACGTGCAGGTCTGTGCAGTCCACATTTAAACATTTAGTTAAGATACAGAAATGTTCTGTATTTCCTCAGCACTAAATGACACACACCATTCCACTGTTCCCAGTATAATGCAGGGGGTCCAGTCCACTCGTTTCCATGGCGATATGACTCTACATGCAGCCTGCACACTGAGCATGTATTTTTAAAGGGCTCCTGCCACTGTATAATCACCCTGTCACCTTCTGCTCCGAGGGTCATTCACCACACTCACACACTTCATGTGGTGCACCTGATAAAGGCACAATGAGATTTCTCTAAATGAAGTAGTATTCAGTGGATTTGTACTGCAGTAACATACTCTTCTTACATAGAAAGTGTGTCATAAATGTCACTTTGTGGTGAGGGGTAAGAGCACTGTGCTCAGTGTTGTTTGTTGTTTGGGTTGTTTGTCCCAGCGAGCAGCAGCAGCACACACACATACACACACACACACACACACACACACACACACACACCCTCAAACATCACACGCGCACACACGACCCACACTAAACCATCACACACACACTCTGGAGCCGTTTCTTCAGTGTTAAAAAGTGACTAAGTTTATCTTTAAAATGAGAATGTTAAAATGTGACAAACTTAATCACTTTTTCTTTCAAGTCCTGGCTCTAAAGACAGATCCTCATGCCGTTAGCGCGAGCATATGCAAACTTGACCTTTGACCTGGCCCTTTGCTAAACACTGCTGGAATGTCTTAAAGAGGCCAGGCCATCAGGGTCAGCTCTGAGGGTCAGGATGTGAGCGTGTTTGTTAGAGGCTAAAGCTGCCTTTCATTAGCCTGCTGTAAACATTAGTGTAGAAGTATGTGTGCCACATCGTGAGGTCAGAGGGTCAAGGCTCAGGGCTCTGCTCTTCAGTTCCTCTGACAAATCAAGACGTTTGTAGGAGTTCAAATCACATGAATGTAGACTACTAATCTGGATTCATCAGTTTGAGAAAGTGGCCACGTTTACATGATGCTTTTTATTCCAAATAGTTCTGAGTTAAATAGTTTGGAATTAAAATATTGTCCTTGAAATTTACAAGGAAATACTAAGTCTGAATTGAGGTTTACATTCAAAACACACTTTATTTAATTCCGCTCAACGTCTGGGGTGAGGAAGGGTTCTGGTTAGATACGGGGGTGCACCAACATATTGGAAAATCCAGATTGGTGGAGCTGGAAGGTCAACCCAATGAGCATGCGCTGAACGACCGGAATTATTTTAAGAATAAACGTTTACATGATCGTAGAATAGATAAATTCGTCTTTAAATAAATTTGTTGAATAAACCACCTACTTACAGCGGACATTTCATTCCAAATAATCATTTTCATTAGGAATTAGGTGTTTGCATGGTCTCTTTAAAGTGTAATACATTTTTATTCAGAATTCAAGCTCTCATTTATATGTGGCAATGTGAGGTTCATGAACGTATTGGCCCATTGACGTGAACATTTGGAACCAGATTTCATTTTTTAAAAGAACCAAATCTTTTTCGTTCCAAATTACATGCAATTTTACTGTGATGATCGCTGAATCAACACAAGAATCAGCAAAAAAAGCAGAGGTAGAAGCACGATGGAGAGCTTTGGGTTCCATGCTGTTATTCCGACATGCTGCTATTTAGACATCGGCGTGTAATTGTCAGAGAAGCGGCATAAACATTATTTTTCAAGTGTCTGACTACTTTGATTTTAATAGTAGGGGCACTTTACTATTTTTTGAACATTCTGCTTTTACAACATGAATAATAAAATGTGATAGCCTGTTATACTTTGCGCTCCCATATCTCAGAAGATATCGGCCACACAGGATATCGGACAGTGGGAAAATGTCCGAACTGAACTGTAGGTCATAGGCGTTCGGGAAAATAACATCGAAGAACAGCAAGAGACATGCTTTGGTAGACTATCGCAACTCTAAAAAAATATATATATATGATATGTCGAAATAGAAATACTAAAAAGCATTGGAAAACTGGCACGTCTAAATAGAGACGTGTCATAATGTGAGGTTCATGAACACATCGGCTCTTTTGAACATTTCTTTTTCTTTCCAATTTGTGTGCATCTTCATAATGATTAACGCTAAATCAATAAGCTAGAATCAGCAAAAAAGCAGAGATGGAAGTGTTACAACCACAACCCCTGAAAAAGGACGATAAAACTTGAGTAAATAAAACGGCGGTCGTTCAGGTCTTAAATCAGTGGTTTTAATAACAAATATTGCCAGAGCTCCTCCTGCTGCTCAATGAAATTACAAAACAAAATTACAGTATAACTTTTGGACAAACTTGGCACAACAAAAGCACATAGTTACGTGAAAAAGGCGGCTAAAACTTGACTAAATAAAACGGCGGTTGTTCAGGTCTTAAATCAGTAGTTTTCATGACCCAACACTTCCAGAGCTCCCCCTGCTGTTCAACGAAAATCTTTCCACAATACCAGAAAATAGTTTAATGTAATATAATCATATAATACAAATAATAACCATGTACTAATAAAATGAAATTACTTTTTAAAATAAATCCTATTCTATTAAATATTTAACAGTCGTATTATTGCATCAGAAATGTACTTTATTTTTTAATCGTCTTGTTTTACAACCATTACAGAAGTACAAGTGAGAGCTTTGTACACATAAAACCTAGAACATAAACGCTTTATATAGATCGTGCATCATTTCAAAGAAGAAACACACTCCCACTCTCAGTCTGAATCATTTTAAACCCGTCTGAGCCTCGGTCATTTCTCACTGCGGTTAATCTGTTGATAAAATGAGTTCTCGCGTTGGCTTCTGTCATATAAGTGAATATCAAAAGAGCCAGTCTTTTGAACGGCTCTTTGACATCGGCTAAAAGATTTGGATCTCATAATGGAGCTGAAAGTCCCATTACTAGTTTGACAAGAGTCTAGCTTCAGTCGAAAAGAGAGAAAAGAGCTTCACTGGCATCATTTTCTGTCATTAAAAGCCTTCTAGATTTATGATTATGAAGCCCAAACCCAAAACCGAACCTTAACCCGAACCGTAACTAACTGAACTGTGCAGTGTCACTGTTGTACAATTACTACAATAATAACTACAGCTTTTTTAATTAGTATTTCTCATCACATGAAAACCAAGAAAACCAAATCTCTCTCTAGTCCAAGTTGAACAGGATTTGATAAATGGAGATTTCTGATTGTACACACTGCAGTCACACTACCGGAGAGGCATTCAACTGCAGGGGCAACAAACGGAAAAGAAAATAGTGTTTGCATGTTTACTCACTTGTTTTAAATGGTCCGTGTTACTGTTTTCATTCATGTTTAACACACAAACCCTGAATGTGGTTATACAGGAAGTGCTACAAGAAAACTACCACTACATGACATCACAAGGTGGAACAGAACATTTTGAGCTCTGGAAATGTACATAATAAAAAAAAAAAAATGCAACTCAAATTATTTTTTGTGTAATAGCAGCAATAGTGAAAAATAGTAGTTGGAATAGTGATAAATAGTAGGAGTAGTTATCGTAGTAGTAGTAGTAGTAGTAGTAGTAGTAGTAGTAGTAGTAGTAGTAGTAGTAGTAGTAGTAGTGGTAAATAGTAGCTGCATTAATAAATGGTAGTTGTAATGGTGGTAAAAAGTAGTAGCACATAGACTACTATGTGCTAGTAGTATCGTAGTAGTAGTAGTAGTAGTAGTATCGTAGTAGTAGTAGTATCGTAGTAGTAGTAGTAGTAGTAGTAGTAGTAGTAGTAGTAGTAATAGAACCTGTACTACTACTACTACTACTACTACTACTACTACTACGATACTACCTACTACTACTACTACGATACTACTACTACTACTACTATGTGCTAGTAGTATCGTAGTAGTAGTAGTAGTAGTAGTAGTAGTAGTACAGTTTCTATTCCACATGTGCATGTATGAATCATAGCTCAGACTAATAGTAGTACTAGTACCAGTAGTAGTAGAAGTAGTAGTGGTGACAGTAGTAGTAGCAGTAGTAGCAGAGTTTGTGTTCCATGTGTATGTATGAAACAAAG
>KN503894.1:18722-29511 GCA_000787155.1 Scartelaos histophorus | reverse complement strand
GTGTGTGTGTGCGTGTGTGTGTGTGTGTGTGTGCGTGTGTGTGTGTGCGTGTGTGTGCGTGCGTGCGTGCGTGTGTGTGTGTGTGTGCGTGCGTGCGCGCGTGTGTGTGTGTGTGCGTGCGTACGTGTGTGAGTGTGCACTTAATTCACAGATTAGCAAGAGACTTGGTTTCATGTGTAATTTAGTCTTAATAGATTTGTGTCTTTGTGCTCTATATGAATATGTTTGTAGCACCAATATCTTTTAGGTTTATTAGGTTTCATATCCTCTTTTTGAGAATAACTTTCCTTCCTTTTCCATTCTGTAGTCATGGCACAAATTATCCTAAAACATCACTGATGGCACAACTTTGAAGTGGATACATGCATAATTCAGGTTCATGCAGTTACATATGAGGGAGCTGAACAACAAAGTAATAGAGTGACTGTAAAAATACATATATAAATTGTCATTACCAGTGGAAGCTCCTATTGCTCCAATCAGGACGGAGGGAACAGCCATAACCAGGCAGCCAAAAGCAGCGAGGAAAGAGAGCACCTGTGCGTATGTGGCCGAAGAGGCTGAAAGAACTCTCTGAAAATACACCTGCCACGGGATCCCCCCTAACATCTGCAAAAAAAAAACCAGTCAATATACTGTACAGAAGTTATGACCTTAAAGAGCTGGGACCCTGTGACGTACTAGTAAACAGAAGTTGTCAGCCCACAGCCACTTGTCTTCAGGCACAATCTTCCCCAGCCATGGACTCTGGTAGATCACTTCTTTAGCAGTGATGCTGATGTCTGACACGGCCGGGTTGGACAAGGCAAAAGGCACGCTGATCCACTATGGGAAAAACAGAATGTGTTTAGTCCTGTATAAACATCTAAGTATACTTTCTTTATATTTCCATAGAAAAAATGTCTTCTCTGATTTGACCCATGCTGCAGTGAAGCATGAGACCACAAGATGGATATAGATAATGCTAATAAATCATCATGCAAAAAAAGCTGATTTAGTGTAAAACTAGGTCCTGGATTTCATGCGGTCACAAGTTTTCCCAGTGTTTTCTCAACCTCCATCCAATCTTTGCAATTTATTTGAAACATGCAATTGTTTCAAAGAAAAATTGTTTTCTATGCCCAGCCTAAAATTTACCAATCCAAGAAAGATGCAGAAGAGCTGAACCACGTCCGTATAGGCCACAGAGTAGAGTCCTCCCACCAGAGTGTAGAAGATGGCTATGAGAGCTGAAATCACTACTGACATGTTGATGTTTATGTCTACGATGACACTCAGAGTGGCACCTGCAAACAAGACCAATTATATTATCCAGGTAAGTTAATTCATGTATTTCCATTTTAATGCTTTCAGTTAATTGAGAACGTACCCAGGGCAGACAAAATGGCGGCTGACCAGAAGATTTCCCCCATGAGCGCTGGGATGAAGAGCAGTCCCCCCATCCTCTTCCCGTACAGCAGCTGGAATGGGTCCAGCATGGTGACGTATCCTCGAGAACGCATCGGCTTGGCAAAGAAAAGGCCTCCTGAGTGATGCAAACCATTTAAGTAAGTCAGACAAATGGCCAGTCATTTAATGAATGAATGAATAGGGAGTACTTTATGAGTCACCACAGTACGCAAGGTACACTACTGCTGTCTGGGCGTATTTGAACATTTTATTCAAGGGAAAATATATATTACTTTAAACAGGTATACTGCCATGGATACAATTTCTTTTAGTCTCCTTTTCATAATTAAATTGGCCCACTCAAAGTAGCAGGTACCACAGTTGGCGCAAAAACCCGTTATAATAATAATTTTGGCAGTCCACAATAACACTACATTAAAAAGAATAAATTTGACTATCATGCACTGTGCAAGATTCAACTTTTAATCTCATCCTAGCTTTCTTTATGAGTCTAAAGCTTTAATTAGCCCTGACTCTCATCAAAGTGAAGTGTTCTTACCCACTACTAGACTGAGCGCGTATCCAAATGGAGCTTGTGCCCAGGCCAGTCCATAATCAGGCAGATACACATACTCTGCTGTCCCGTTGATGTAGCCCCCACCTACCCATGTGGCTGGAGAGAACAGTATGTTATTTCAATGCAATGTTTAAGAATGCACAACATTTTTTACATTTATCAACGAATTCTACTCATTTTGTGTTGCCATGATTAAAGTTGATTGATAATACAGTAACATTACATTCTTCTCAGTCACTTAAGATGTGTATTTGCATTATTCTGCATGCGTTACACTTAAGAGTCTTAGGTAAAAACTAAAAGTAGATGTGCCATGGTTGTGCGTAAAAAGGATTTTCGTAGTGTGCGCACCAAAACTTTTGAGAGAAATTGTTGCACAGTCAACAAAACGACCAAAAACTAGTAAAACAAACTCTAAGACGTAAAAAGCTTAGTGATGGACGTCAAAAACTCACCAGTCATCGTAAACCCGCCAACGAACAGTCCAATGTCTCTCCCTCCGACCATGATGCTCTCGCTGCGGTCTCCATCAGCGGTAACTCCGGAGTTTTTATTCTTCCACGCAGCCCAAATTCCCACAAACAAAATCAAAACGTAAAAAAGCACAATAGCCACAAGACCCTCGATGTGAATTGCCATCTTCCTCCTTTGGTCCGCGTAACCCCGCAGAGATCAAGTGCAACTGTGCGCCCTGGACCAGAGTGTCATGGAGAGCTGAGGGGAAGAGACAGACGTGTGATTGAGACGAGAGCGCACGGGACAAAAGACCGAACCAAGACTAATCTTTCTTTCTTTAAATGGCGTATTAACATAACTACAAGAATAGCTACACCGCTTGTCCTAATTACTTGTTATCTTACAAAGGCATTGGCAGATTATAAAGCTATTTCAACAATAAAGAAATAGAAACTGCACTAAAGGGAATTATTTTTAATTAGCTGAGAGTCAAGATGACGAAGATGATTTAGCCTACAGCTATAAATGACCAAAATCAGCTCATTAACTAAAAGAATTGTCTTATAGTGGACCTCATAAAATGAAATTGTTCCTTTAGGTTATGTAATCACGTTTGGCGGATACTGTAAGCTGAGTATGTAAAATTCAAAGTATTAAGTCAGAAATGAAGAGGGTTTAGTCATAACTATAAAGGGCAGAGTCCATGTGAATTAGACTCTATCCAAAGCATGTTTAGTTTGCGCACTGGGGGACAACTAATTGATACTTTTTGGAAACATCCTACTCAATTTTTGTTGTTCGATTGCGTAAAAGTGAAGGTCTCTTTTCCAACCATTACGCACGGTCTAAAATGGCCAAACAGAAATTAAAATCAGTCACAATTAAGTTTCAATGTGCTTTGATCAGATGCCTGGACCTCATCCTGCGGTTCTACTGACTCTGTGGTTCCAGGTGTCAGTCCAGTATTGCAATATTGATCCCTCTAAATCAACGCCTCTCTCTGCAGTCAGATGCGGTTACTGAGTCAACGTGTTTTAGATTGTACAATTAAAGACAAATGCAATCAGAATGCTTACCTTTTTCTTTACGAAAGCAAGGTCAGAGTAAGAAACCACTCCAGGAAGATTTCAAAGTGCAAAAGATGACATTATTTAAGTTAAAATGTTGTAACTGTGCAATGTTCCTTCAGGTTGAACGAAGCCAATTGTCCTATGTTGTTTTAAAGTGCGCGTCGAGCAGGGAGCGGAGGATGGAGAGAGCGGCGCTTGGAGGAGGAGGAGGAGGGGGTGGAGATGAATGGGAGTGGAGGGTTTATTGGGTGCTGTCAGGGTGGGTACACACGGGATGAATGTCTTCCAGGCCTGGACCAAAATAGCACCTAATAGTGAGTGGCGTGACGCACGGCTTGGGGAAAGCTTTCCAATGTCAGAATATCATACCGGCGAAATCTTTAGTTCCCAGGTTACGTCCAAGTACTGATTTACGACCGTGCGCGCTCCTCCAACAAATTACGCGTCAGGGTTTCTGCAGACGTGGGCTCTATAGTCGGAAGTACCACGTAAAGCACCCTTATAACCATTTTAAGTGCACATCAATTGACTTTTATGACTATTGCCAATCTGAAACCATTCTTTGCAACTTCAAACTTACCGTGTGTAATTGCATGGTCCTTTTACGGGTTCAGAAAAGGTCAGTTCATATTTTTCTACTTCGCAAACTCACTTCTTCATGATCAGCAGCTGTTATGAAGCCTTCGATCCTCCAATTACATCAGCAGCAATACAACCAAGCGCACTTATTGGAGAAGTTTGGACTGGAGCTGACCATGGTTCTGAAACAAAGACTCATTAAATGCTCAATATTTTCTCATCTGTACATCTTCATTCATTTATTTACACGTAATCATAATATTTGAATGCCCTTGCAATCCAAAAAGTTATATTATCCGACGGTAATTAGCTGGAAATGACTTATTTGTTGTTCTTAATGTTTTCTCTTGCTGCAGACCTTCTGTACTAAAGTCTCTAAGCCGTGTTTTGTTTTTGTTTTGTTTTTTAGCAATCCCAGAATTTAGACAAACTTTAAGTTTCTTAGTCCATTGCTTGAATCGTGACAAGTTCCTTTATTAAGTGGGTGGCTGTCAGAAAAGAAGGCAGAGGTTGGCTTTAATTGGAGGAGGTTTCACTAATATACACGGATGAATAAAGCAAAACTGTCAGAAATAATAGCACAGCCATGAACGTAAAAAGCACATTGCTGTCCAAAATGTCCAAAATAGGCTTTAGTGCATAAAACAGACTTCAGAAACTTGTGCTGATGGCGCTGTGGAGGCAGCCAACCTAAACTGCAGAGGGTCTCTGGCGCCATCTAGAGATCTTCCGTTTTTGTGCATCATGATGTATGAACAAAATTAAAAATACACTTTATGTCACCAGTTGTATAGATATATTTATTATTTCTATAGTTATATTAAAACTAATGTATTATTTCTAAATCAAAACATAATTCAAATTAGCATCGTAGAAAACATCATTAGTTTAAGGTGCACTTAACTTTTATTAAGGCAAAATTAATAAATGGAAATTTACATATCTTCCAAAGTACTGTTTTTTGTGACTACAACTACAAAAGCGTGTATTGTATGCGAATAGTGAATCTATTACAAGATATATATGTGTATAACTCCCCCTTGTGGTATCACAACTAACCAACATTTAAGTGAAGATTTAACAGTAAGAATTGACCTCCTGAGGTCCAAGGAAAGTCTAAAGATTGTGTGTAATGTGGATGACATTAAAACACTATTAAAAGTTGTGATTTTAGTCCAGAATCACAAGGTGCAAAGAGTCCATAGTGTGATATTTAAACATAGTTATTGAGTCTGTATCCATTGCTGGACAGAGAGGTTATAGAAGGAGCCCGGTTGTCTTTGAGAGCCTCTGGGGGGTTGTAGGGTGGAGCAGGCAGGAAGACGTTGTTAAAAGCAGGAGGAGGAGACATGGGTTGACTCCTCTGTGTGTGAAACTCTGGACGTCTGGACTCACCTCTTCCTCTACTGCTCCAACAGATCACCACCCCCCCGACCAAGCTGAGGCACGAAGCAGCATAACCAAGGTACACACACAGACCAATCTCGTATTTAAAACCAGCGGGAAGGAAAGGGTCATAGAACTCCATGACCACATCACTGGTGGTCCATATGACAGTTACCAGGCAGAGGATCCCAGCACAGATGAAGCAGATGCCTCCGCTCAGAGCCAGGGGGGACTTGATGATGGAGCGGTGTGCAAAATAGGTGCACTTCATCCCCAAAACACTGACCAGACCAGCCAGTACAGAGGTGACACATGACAAGACCATAAGAGCTCGGGCCGCCTGCCAAGGGTTAAAAATAGATTACGAGTTTTGTTACATATTACCAGAAGAAAAAAAAAGGAGAGGCTGGTGTTTTCGGGAATCAAGGGACTGTTACCATGCCCAGTTATTTTGTATTTCTTACAACACCTCGTTCCCCTTATTCTAAAAGTAACTTTACTTTTAATATCTATAACAATTAGTGTTTTTTCAGAGGACTCTTTCACACATTGTTCAAATATTTATAAGAATTAAAAGACAAAATCATATCTTCATTCATATCTAGTGGATAGTAGATCCAGGCATAACACTTTTGTTTGGACTTTTGTTTGAACCAAGCTGTTGCAGTCACTGTGCAGTTATTACTGAGGGTAGTAGTTCTCATTGGAGTCATTAGAGTATATGTATTGTATAAAAATCTATATTATGTTATCAGTTTTGACAATTTGACAACTACTATGATTTGAACAGCTACAAATCAAAATTTCAAAAGAACAAAACAAAGAAAGAAACAAAAAAAATCCCATTGCAACAGATCTGCAAAGGTTTTTACACAATTGAAGCCTTTTGCAGTTCCTGGTACTTTTTTTGTTTGTTTTGCCACTAATGTCTTGAGATGTGCTCTACAGATCACTTGGCCAGGCACCCTCGTAAAAGTAATTTAAATCTAAATAGTTCTAACGCAGTGAAATGAAGGTTAATAAATAATTAAATCATACTGCTCTTCCTCTCACCTGCAGGTCCCGGGGCAGAGCCAGCATGGACCTGTAGACCTCACACTGGTAGATGCCGGTGCTGTGCCAAACACACTCCATCCACAGGCCCTTCATGTACGAGGTGGCGGTGATGATGTTCGACCCCACGTAGGCTGTGCTCCTCCAGTGGGGCAGCACCGTGGACACTACAGTTCCCACAAACCCCAGCATCCCCAGGAAGAAGCCCAGGATCTGCACCGCCATGTTCGCCATGTCTGCTTCACTCACAACTGAAAGACAGAAAAAAAATGAATATATATAAAAAAGATAATCGTTTTAATGTTTGTTTGGTTTGATTTTTTTAATTGAATAGAAATTTTAAATATGTTTTAGATAATACTGAAACAATACCATGAAAGTCTGATAGCTAGACAGTAGAATCAGTCGCAAAGTCAATTTACAGGAATAAGGAAAACTTGAAATTGTCAAATAAAAACGTGTAAAGATACAGTGGTGCTTGCATTCCCATATCCCTTTAGGAGCCATTACCATAGGCAGGTTGTGCAATCTCCCTGTTATTGCTGCCATGTTGTTACCCGTACAGTAAAATCCGACGAGCTTACATAGAGTCGGTGAGGCATCCTTCTAGTTTCCCTTGAGTTTGCGCTGAAATAGCTGAATAAACTTTTAGGCTGGTGCCATATGTCTCCCGTGAGTGGCAGGTGACCGCAAGTGTAACTAATGAGAGCAGTGTTCAGCTCCACCTGTTTAGAATTCCACTCTGGAGTCCTCCCACAAGAACAGGGCCAGACAGGGAATTAAACATTTACAGAAGGTGCCCAAGCTCGCAGTCTTGTTAAAAAATATCTACTGTTTCTTAAGGAAGGTGGTGTTACAGATAAGACACTGCGGGTGGTGTGTGGTAGTGGGAAGGATTATGTAATATTAAGGTGATCTGATTTCTCCAGATGTCAAATCTCAAATAATTCTAAAAACAATGGCTTTCCAAGTTAAGTTAATCATTTATTTTTAACACTAGACTTGATATAACTGTTAACTTTCATGCCACTTACAATGTATTCTATATTTGAGTTATAATCTTTGGTCATATTATACTGTAGTGCGTCTTATGTACATTTTGAAGTGCAATATACTGCTATATTGCTGAAGAAAATGTAGACGATAAAGAATAAATACTGAAATTAAATTATGACTGACTCAAAAGTAATATTATGTCCAGAAAGCTATTCTAAACTATTCTAACTATTCACAAACTGCACTAAATAAAAAGCTGAATTTAAAGATTTTAGTAGCTCAAATCTTATTGTAGCACAGAAAAATAACAAAAGAAAGTCTCCACGATAAATACTGACTCCCAAAAATTATTGTTCCATCAAAATCCATTTAACAACAAGTGGAAATAGTTATTATTGTGACAGGACTAGTCTTATAGTAATGTGCATGTTTAAATTGGAGCAATCACATGTGTTTGTGTAAATGTGTTGATTTATTATGTACTTTAAATAAAATATAAAAAACCAAACAAGAGTAACTGTATAAAACTATTGTTGTACCCGATTAAAAAAATAAAACACACAAAGGCATTTTTTGTAGAGGAAAGCAATTGTTTTCAGTGTAAAGAGAGGTATTGTTGGAGTCTTCTTGATCCAACAACTGGCCTTATTGTTGTCACCTAATGATTGACTACATGGACATTACCAGAGAGAGAAAGGGAGCAAAACAAGCTTCCCTTTAATGATAAGGCATTATTGTTGTAGTAAAATGAACTACTGAGCTGAAGAAAAATACTTAAATGTTTAAATACTCACCAATAAGGTTATGGCTGGATTAGTGAGGCATGTTTACAGGTGTCTGGGCAGCACATTAGACCAAAAAGAAGACTGGAGAGGGTCCAAACTGAACTGCCAAAGATCAGATCCCGTCTGTCTCTGCATCTGTCTGGACAAATAAGCACAACCTGTGTAATCAAAGGAGGACAACTGTTGTGAGTGACCAGGCATTTAGATATTATCATTAACGAATAATCTAGTATCAGGCATAACATGTCAATGATGAGACAAGGACTGAGGGAGATAAACAGGGTTAATAAGACTGTTCCAATACACAAAATGTATTATTAACAACTTTCTACAGTAAGCTATACTTTAACAAAGTCTATGTTACATAATGTTTATTTGATAAAGAGCTACTTACTGTGATGAAAGTTATACAAATATAATGTTTTCTCTGAGCCTGAGGTCCATCTTCATGCAGTCCTCTGCTCGTCTGTCACAACAATAAAAAGTGCATTATGACACCCATCGGGGCCTCTGCTCTGTCCAAGAGGAGCTGAGCAGTGACGGGAATGGGATGATCCGTGTGAAGGGGTGCCAGTGGGAGATGCCATTGGCACGAGGAAGGCATAAGAGTCTTAGTTAAACTGTGTAATCCTGTGATTAGAAGGTGAGCATAGTCACTTCACACAGTCAGTGTGATTGCACTGGGTAAACACACAAGGGCTTGGTTTCCATTATGATTTAAAACTGTACTGTTTAGGCAATAGGCTGTACCAAGTAGAACTATACTTTGCTAAATAGGATCACTAATTCTAAACCACATCAGTGTTTCCCATAGATTTTGTTAAGATTAAGGAGGCACTAATTAAATTATTTCATGCAGTTCAGTTCAATTTGTGGAACATGACATGTTGAATATCAAATCTTTAACATCTTCAATCTTTCATTTTTGTGACCAGATTTTCAAAATCAAAAACTGGGACACACCTGGGTTTGTGTGGTTTGTAATAATAAAACGATGAAAAGAGCATCGATTCATTCATGTTTCCTATATTTTGGCTAAACCAAAAAATATACTGATTTAAATCCATAGGCAGAGGGGAGGCAGGGGACATGCATGGGACATGCAGGGGACATGCAGGACGCAAAACTTTGACTGTCCTGGGTAAATAGTGTAGTTGCTGTTGTCTGATCACTCTAGACCAGTGTAGTAACTTAGTAGTGTCAACTGGTTGTGTTTCTGGGAAAAGACAGAGCTACACATGAAACATTCCAGGCAAAGTGATAACATGTCCATGAAGACAAGCATGTTGTGCAGCCCTCTACAGACAAGTAATGCACCTTTAACTCATCTATTCTAGACAATTACACATGGTTCTTGAATTTAACCTAGTTGTAAATGGGTCTACAAGGGGCACATATAATAGAAAGCCACTGCATGTCCACATAAAAAGTTTAAGGAAAGATAATACAGATAATAACACAATACTCACGCACATGAAGACTACACAGAGACACTTGTGCCTCTCGTGGGTTTATTAAAGTGCAGGTCACGTGTTTCCGGTCTGGATGAAGCGCAACTTTTTCGCGCCGCTCAAATCAACTGAAAAATACAGCAGATTTTTCTGTCTAAATTAACATTAAATGTTGGTCAGATATCCTTTAGTGTCACCTATTTGACACATTGTTTGGTTAGTAAACTAGCAGCGATATAATTATTAGTTAGCAGGGCAGACTGCGTACACTTTGTAAGTCATGACGAGCATTTACATTTATTCCTTCCTAATGTTTATCCTGTTGCCTTCATAATTTGAGGCTTATTCTTATTATTTCTACAGGAACCGTCATGGCGAAGGTAAAGAGAACCTCACGTAAGTTCAGGAGATCTTGGATGACCCACGGCAGGAGGTCTATGTACCATGGCCCGGGGAGGACGATGCAAACCCGGAGTCAGATCAGCCTCAGCGCCCGGGACAGAACCGACAACCTCTTCCACCGCCTCCCGTCAGAAGTACTGCACATTATACTGGAGAAACTGTCTGGTAACTACTAATATGTTCTTAAAAACCTTTTATAAACAGGCTAAACAATGTAATTTGACAGTTTCATTGTTTAAATCTGTCCAGTCCCTTAGCAAAAAGGAGTATACTTAAGTACATTTTATTAAGTATGTTTCAGTATAAGTAAAAGTATATCAAGTATACTACAGAACATGTACTTTTACTGTACTAGAAAGCATACTAATTTAATACTTTTTTGGACTAAATTGGAACATTTTAAGTTTACAAAAGTACTCTTTAAGTATACTTTAAAGTTCATTTTAAGTTTGCAAAAGTACACTTTAAAGTATACAACAACTACACTATTTTATATACTGTTAATGTAGTTGATACTTAAAGTATACCCCAAGTACACTTATCTATATATTGCCATGTAAATGTAAATGGTCACATTTTTATATTGTGCCTTTCCACTTTCAAGCCACTCAAAGCACTTTACAGCAACGAACCATTTACCCATTC